>JAACNH010002403.1:0-40514 GCA_019447015.1 Hymenochirus boettgeri
TCTGTTTCTCTTCTCTGGTTTACCCCCTCCGAATGGCAGATGTGGGAGGGATGAGTAGGAACCGATTGAGAGTGAACATGTCAGGCATGAGGAAATCGCACCTGTTCGGTCCCCCCCTGTGCATGTGCTCTTTGCTTTTGGTGCATGAGGCTGATTCAGACCTTATGTGTTGCTCGGATGCGTAGTGGCTTTTTCTCGGCCCGATTAGACAGAACATTTGAGCCCCCTGCATGGAGTGCGAATAGTGGCCTCACCACCGCACTGCCCGATACAGCATGGTTCTCAAGTTGCGTGGAAATGCGCTGCTATAGGCCTGTCTGCAAAGCCGGATCTGGGGTCCCTTCGGCAAACGTTTGTCTAGGGTCCAGAAAAGTAACCAATTGGTTTGAGTCTTGATTCCATGGGTTTGGGCTAAGGCCACCCGGGCGTGACTTGCGTTCCGCAAAAACAGAGTTTCGAATGGTCTTTTTCCATAGTCGGAAAGCTACAAGTCGAGGCGGGCGCTGAAGATAGGATAACCTTTCAGGCGTGGTGAATATCGCAGCTTTGCTGTCATGGTAAACGGCTCTCTTCAGTACTTCGTATAGAGGTTGCATAAGAAGTAGGCTTCTGGGATCCATGGACAGCAATAAGAGACAAGCGCCACGCGGAAAGAATGCAAAGGTTGATGCCTCGGGGCAGCCGCTTCCCTTGCCGTTTGCTTCGTCGGTGTCTGTCATCTGCCTTGTCCCGAGCGTCCATGTCCAGGGAATGTCCCCGTGGGTGCCCCCCTGCCTTGTTGGAGCCTTGCCCTTGCTCGTAGATGGCAGAGTACATCCAGTGTGGAAGCCCCAAGGGACACAGGATCATTTATTATGGGGGTTCGCAAGGTAGTGAAATTTCATTGGGTCGTAATGTAGTTCTTGTTACCTAGGGGGGGAAACACCAGGGGTTGAAGTCCGGCTGTTGTTGCTTCACAGTGGTGACCCTTCTTGGAGGTCCCCAGCTCGATTTGAAACCACGACGAGACGTCGGGTTCACCCCCAATCTCTGTTGCGCGCGAAGCTATTCCTTTGCGCCTGGGTCCTTCGGCACCAGCTAGTATTTGTTACTCGCTCACTGCGTGAAAGCAAACACCACTGAACGCCACCCCCACAGGCTGCGTGTAGCGGACCCCACCACATGAAAAAGGCTTACCTAACATCCATACGCTGAATACGGAAGCGGAAGGAGGTATGCCACAGAGTAAGGTGTGAGGGTTGGCACAATTGGTGTTTCAATATTGTAGCTTCATTTCAGCTCGTAAAATCTTTGCAAGGCGGTATTTGTCAGGTCACACTTTCCCTTTCTTCTTGACAGGAAACAGCGGTGTGTGTTGCATCAGGCGAAACAGTTTTCACAATAGCATCATTTGCAAGAAGGGTACGTATTGCTGTGAGATGTCGTCCGATTGAGCAGGTTTCAAAAGGTATTGAGGGTTCGGGTAGAGTGCCCCTCTTTAAGGTAAACCATCACAGGCGGGACTTTTAGACGTCCTATGCTTCGGGGCCTTGTGACCACAAGGAAGGAGGGTCTACCACAGGAACATATCGGGTATGGTGGAAGGTGAGACTGGATCTATGGACATCAGGAGGGGGACGGAACAGAGGGATGAAGCTTCAGTTTGGTCAGAGGTGTTGATACTGTGACGGAGCCAAACGGTTAAGAACACCACTGTTTGCTTGTAGTCTGGAGAGGATGTCAGTACCCAAAGGGTTTAATGGACAGGGGGTGAGATGACAAAACGAGCCAATAAGCCAGAGAAAGATCCCACCTGTAAGGGCAAGTCAGCGGGTTGGAACGAGGAGTGCCATCCACTCCAACGCAACAGACGTCAGAATTAGTGAGAGTGGCTTGTTGTGGTAAATCTTGGGTCCTGTTACGCTTTGGGCTGCACCGTTGTCTATCAGGAAAGTGGTAGGAGTCCCTTGGATTGGCAGGGTAATCTGGCGAGGGGTCTGAGCAGTCCAAGTCCTTCGACGGGTAAAGACATAATGGGAGTTGGGTGTCAGACACAGGTTTGCAGAATCCTATTGAGGAAGCGGGGGGGTGGTGGAGGAGGAGCAGCATGGGGAAGCCATTGTTGGGTTGTATTGGTTATATTGGGCGACATGGGATTGTATTGTGCACCATTTGGATTGTACTGTGCCACCATTATGGTTGTACTGGTGCACCATTTGGACCATTTGGATTGTACTGTCTTGGGCCCCGCAATCACGGCTAAGATGTCCAAGTTTTCCACATTTATAGCAATTTCTTCCTTTGTTGGGGTTGGATCCTGGAATTTACTTTTGTAGGTTTCAATTGTGAGATGAGGTTGGTTTTCATGTCTTCAAATTTGTCTTCAAGGCCTTAACAACTGATCCTTGACCTGGTTTAATTCTGTGTCCTCAAGTGGTACTGCGACCATTGTCTCCTCAGCGAACATAGATTGGTGTTGGAGGGTAAGTGTACGGTATTCAGGGCGTGCCGTCATGGCCCTTTTTTAGGACTTCTTTCAATCCAGTGACAAAAGCTGATGACAAACTGCGTTGTGTGAGCTGCTGTATTGTCAAACCCTAAATCGTTTTAAACATCTGTGTCAGACGAAATTGATATTTTTCCACAGATTCCGTCCTGTGCATGTGTGATGTCGTTAGGTTGACAGCCTGATCCGCTAGCCTATTCTGTGCCCAGGATCTTATTGTCACAGAATGACACACCAGACTCGTAGGTTGTGGTGTTACCAATACGGTTGTGATTTAATGCATTTATGACTGGCCAATAAGCATCACCTGTCCTATTTCACACAAACTCTCTAGGTCTTTCAAGTGCTGAATAATTCCTTTGGAAGCCAACAAGCCTACGGGTAGAAGGGCATAGGCTGGTGGTCAGGATCTGGTAATTGGGATATTAGAGTGGCGCTGGCTGGGTGTAAACGAAACATACAATATCCCTTTCTACCCTTCTGACTTGGCGGGTGAACGGGCATCAGGGGGGACTGGGAGCTGCATGAATCCCCCTCTGTTTGTATGGGCGGGTCAGAATTGTCCGGATTGTAGGGTGATTGATCCCTAGTTTTGACACTTGGACGTAAGGGTGGAAGGGGGGCGATGGGGTGGACTCAGTATTATACAGTCATCCAGTCTGCATCATCTTGTAGGCTGTAAAGGCAACTCAGGAGGATGTCGGCTAATCCCTAACTCATCTGTGCGTAGTTCATTCACTCTCTTGGGTCGATAGTCTTCTGGGTTTTTAAGTCGGATGTCGGTGGGGGTGGCCGATCCCTATGTCACTAGATGATCTATGTTTTTAGATATCTCACGCGCTAAATCCTCAACAGTGGGTAGTTTAGGCCTAAGCCCCCCCACTGCACCCTGTGTACTGCTGTCGCATTCTTTATCAGAATCATCATCACCATCCCCTAACACCATAATAGGGGCTGAATCAGGGAGAGGGCAGATGACCCAGACTCATCCGCCGTAATTTTTTCATTTTTTTCTTTTTTCTATGTTGGTTGGTTTCTTAATGTCTTTTAGCTGGTCTGCTATGTCATTTATTTGGCGGTGTAAATTTTCTGCGGCCAGTTGTTTGCCGGTGGATGGGGTCATCCAATTTAGAAGGAGTGACCACTTCATCATTTCCTAATGGCTTAATAGTGGTTGGAGTAACAGTTGACCGGTAGTGGTCAATACTGGGTATAAAGGAGTGACAACCTGATTGTCTTGAATAAAAGGGTTATTTGGGGACAAGGTACTCAGAGTCTGGATGTTGGATGAATTATTAAAATGGCCCGCCGACCAGAGAGAAGGGTGTTGGCTGAGTTAAAATGGCTGCCACCAGAAAGAGGCGTGTTGGCTGAATTAAAATGGCTGCACCAGAAAGAGAGGTGTGGCTGAATTAAAATGGCTGCCACCATTGGGACAGGGGTATCCATAGTTAGCCGCTAGAGGTGACTTCATGGGCGTCAGGTGTTTGTCGAGTTTTGTATTGGAGTAAGAACCTTCCCTGCCACCCCTATGGCGGTGGCTGAACATTAACCATGCAGAGAAAGGGGACTCTAAATGATACAGATATTAATCTTTCCATCTGACTAATCACTTCTGTTCAGACCAATACGTTCATGTAATTCCTTTGAGACTTTGAACCATGCTTCTGCGGTCTCTAGGAGACCCTATTTCGAGATCCCCCTATGTCCCTATAAGTATACGCCATTGTTTGTGTTGTAATCGTGGACTAGTTACAGACAGATTACATAGTTTGGCAATTTTTCCATAATTCTTTACAATTTTCTACCCATTTTAGAACGGATAAGTGCAAATGCAGTGGAACCCTCATTTTCCCATGACACTCATACGGTTTACGTTATTCTGACCCATGGCAGCACGTAAATATGGACTTAATGAAGTGGTTACAATATTAACTAAACAGAAATTAACAAGCAGTAATTTTGTCATACACAAAAGCTGACTTGGACGGTTGGTGAACCAGACTATGTAAAATTTCCAAAAAGACAGTTGTTTATACGTTCAGGGGAATTAAGTAAAGATGTCAGAGTATCCCAATTGTAGGACTCTCTGAAATTCTAATTCTTCAGCTTGGGTCAAACCCTCTGCGGGACTACAATGACAGAAAACTAGTTTGTTCCAGTCTCTGCTGGAAATGCCTCACACAGTTGTTGAAAATGTTAACCCTATGTATTCTATCTCTATTGGGAATGGACATTCATGCGATAACACACAAAATTGGGGAATTCCGTATGTACCGGTCTGAACCCAAATATGCTAAGAGATAACCTGAATAACGGTTCTTATTTGTAAAAGTTTCCAACCGTCTGGACTAAATTCCAAATAGTAAACCACATACACAATCAACACATGACTATTCCTCAGAGATTAGTGGGAATATCTCAACAGGATCTGTACCAATAGAGAAAAAAGGGTTCTAAACATGAACCCAAACGTAGCACACGCAGCTCTACTCTACTGCTCTTCAGGACCACGCAGAACTGACAGCCACGTTTGATCAGTCAGTTGGGAACTCCTCGTCCCCACGCAGATAAAATCGGTCTAGGACTTCCCTGTCCTGGATGCCAATGTGAATATCTACACACAGACCACCACCATACACCGACAGCCAACGCAGATCAGTCAGTCAGAAACGTCTGTCACGAATGACTATATTCACATACACATATCTTGGCTCTTATTTAATAAGTTCTGTTTATTCAATCACCAGATTAAGAAGATAACAAATAAACCACAAAGAACACAAACGGGCAACAGATAATGCTTTTCAGGTTATGGGAAAACCACCAGGCAAGAAATTACCTGTCTTTGCTAACTGCTAACAGCCGATATAGACACCAAGAGGAACCCACAGTAACAGGATGGCCACAGGCAAGAAACATACTAACATAGGTCTTACCTGCATCTCGGAAGTGATCAGTTTCGTCTGTCCACTTCTGTCCACCGGGGTCCTGAGTATCGGATGGTCAGTTAGAGCATGATGGCCCCACGTTGGGCGCCAATTGATGTGGACAGGACACTGTCCGAGTATTATCTGTCCCCTTCCTGATTAGTTATAAATTATATAGAGCAACCTAGGTTGGGAAGAAATGTGACACGACACAGACCGTTCAGTAGCAAAATACTTCTGCTTTATTCTTAGACACATAGGGTATATGCATTAAGTGGAGATATTGATCGTTATCTCCAGAAGTATGCGGTTTACAGTCAAAAAGCCAGATAAAGTTCATATTGCGTCCTTATCTAAAATATCATCTACAGCATTATAGCAGTCTTCTCTAGGAGTCGGGTTAGAGCGTCATAGGCCCCCGTCCCTTTCTCGAGAGAGGTTCCTCTTGTGGTTTCATCTAGCATGAGCTGAGCAGGTGTGAAAGATCTATATCTATATCTTTTGAAAGAGCTGAGTAGGAAAGTATGTCGAATTGCTGAAGTTTCAAAAGCAAGCTAAGTGTGAATAAACAAAAAGAGAAGGGACAGTAAAAATGACATTTAACTTGCTTGACACAAAACGAACAATATATATATTAATATATATATATATATATATATCTGAACAAGCAGATATATATAGGAACATATTATCTCCTCCACAATAGAGCGGTGTTGTACTTTTACTGCCACTCGCTGTAAATGTACGATCGCAGCTGTACAATCTCAAAAACCCAAATTTTAAATACCGCAGGTTTGGAATATGGCCCTTTGGGTTATATTCATAAAGGCACAGTATCACTTTTTAGAGATACCAGTAATTTCCAATCATTTTAACATTCGTTAATTTACAATAATGTAAATAAAGATAACTAAATGTGCGATACCGCTCGTACTTTGGGCAAATTTTAGAACTCATGGTATTGCAATTTAGCATTCCATGCATTATGGTATCAGTACGTCAGCAGCTGTAAATATTATATGACCGAACGTACAATACGAACGTTCGCCGTAGAATACTATCAAAGTGGTATTTTATGGAGATCAAAATCTACAATCTTGTTATAGAATTACAATCATTATCGGTAATTACAATCATTATCGTAATGATTGTAAATTAACAAAACATTACAATTATGGAAATTTCCGATCGTTTTTAAAGTTATCGCTAAAAAAATGCGCCTTTATGAATATGGCCCTTTGTAACAAATATGTATATACTTATGTTTGTGATCTATAGCATAATCTATAGCACTTTATTACAAATTGAATGTTTTATACTATGCATAACTTAGATAGTTATTATAAGCCAGTACTCACAACAGTGAACGACAAAACAACATTCAAGGCGGCAGTAGTGCAGTAAAACGTAATCTTTATTGGAACATAGAGAAAACACTATACGCGTTTCAGGAGCCATTTACTGTGGTAGTATTCTACGGCCGAACAATTGTTAGTCATAGGCTCTCATCAATGTCATATCGGTTACCTAATAATATACCCACTTTGCAAGTTGGGTTCCAGCGACCCCTCCCTTCTCACCGTAGGCGTCTGTCAATTGGAAACCACAGAATTCCTCTGGTACTTTAAAATCACACAATGATACACACAATATTTTCTTTTACTGGAAAATGTTACACATGTTTCCAGATATTTACACTGTAGGGATCAATGTAATGGGAACTCAGCCTCTGGGTTGGTACCCGGCACAGGTTAACATAGACACCCAAAAAACACAAGAAACAGTCCAAGTTTTAAACTGGCAGCACCCAGTTTTATTTGGCACAAAAAATAGGAAAAAATATAAAACAATAAACTAGGCCACTTTGGCCCTAACTATACAAAAGGGAAAAACCCTCACTAACAGGAGTAGGGCCTAGTGCCCAGCCCCAACAAAGCAGCAACAAAACAAACACAATAAATTGTTTAACATTAGACTTAACTGCAGGCTTGTTCTCACCACAGCACCACAGTCTGTTCCAGGCTCAGAGAAAGAGAGAGAATGATACACCTAGTCTGTTTTAAAGAACTCCGCCTTTCAAGATGCTGCCTAATTAGGTAATTGGACAGGTAGGTGAATGGAGGTCCCACCCTGCACTTCCTCCATTCGCTCCAGGGACCCACAAAGCAGCTTTATTAAAGTGCATAGAAAACAGCCCAATTCTACAAGCCTTTCCCTGGAGCTTAAACAAATGACAGGAATCTGTTTGAAACATACACACATCTATAACCTGTCCTGTGCCTCTATTACAACACTATTAACATTGAAACAAAACGCACTTATAAAAGTATACTTTTTACGTACTTATATTTATAGACCCTATACTTAAAGGGGACAATGAAGCTTCTACACAAAAGTACAATGTGTGCTACTCAAAATAACAATGTATTTCCATTATGAATTAATCCTTAGGCATTCTCCTCTCCAGGGTAAAAATCCACTTAACTTCGGATTTTAATAGGCTATCTAATCTCTTTCTATTATCTGTCGATATATGTTTTATGCTTGTACACCAAACTTGCTGTTTCCCCCATTACACAAAAAACCCCGGACACTTGCTGTTTTTTTATTTTATACATGAAGATGTTCCCTGACTCTGCACTTCAAGGCCCTAAACGTACTTCCCACATATTGCACGTCAATAAAAATGACATTGTGCTGCAATCAAGTATTCTCTAATGGGGTATTCTTTGCCCGTGATGGTAATTCTAAAATGAGAACTTTTCTTATATGCCCACACGTAAGACAACTGTTTGCACCACATTTATAAGCGCCTGTTGTTTTTAACCAATGCTGTTTGGATGTGGGTGGTTTAGATGGAGCGCGGGAGACAAAATGTCTTTTAAGGAGCTTGCTATTTGACTATACTTTGGTAGCCCATTTCCAGGACCTGTCTCAAATCCTCATTTTAATATACTGTAAGATGGGGATATACCTTTTAATGATCTTTTTAACTGATTATATTGGGGCGGTAATGGGTAAATCTAACCTTTCTTCACTTGGGTTGATTCCCCTTTACTAACCCTTGTACTTTTCTTTATCCCATGCTTTAGTTTGTAGTAGTATGACTGCTGTTTGGGTTTTTCTAGATCTGCGCTCCTATAACCTCTCTCTCTCTTAGGCTTTCTTCAATTTATCAGCTGCCTGTAATAAATTGAATGTTAAAGTATAATGTTGCGCTAAGTTCCTTTTATTCTTACTAATTGACCATAGGGGATGGTCCTAATGCAATGGGGATGGTGGCTAGAGTCGGCTCTAAGGATAGTATTACGAGCCAAAGTTTCTAAAGAGTTTTGTGTAAAGGCAGTGATGGTGGACAAAAATATGGAGATCTAAAACGTCTATCGTCGTACCCCAAAATTCCAGGTAAATTCAAGTTAAGATCATTCTGATTGAGATCTGAATGCCTGCTATAAAATTCTGTTGAGCTCCCCATATCCATATCAAATTGTTTTGTTTAACTATGTGGGGAGGTGATGGGGCGAACGCTGGGTGGAAGTATAAGATGTTTCTTCCCACCAACCCATGAACGTCGGCATACGTCGGTGCAAATTTGCCCCCTTCGCTGTCCACACATCTGTAAATAGAAGGCATTGTCAAATTTGAAGTAGTTGTGTGTAAGAAGATATGAAATACTGTCAACTATGAAGGTTTTCCATTCCTGAGGATATAGGTATCCAAATGGTACCAATAGCCTTTAAACATATTATGAGGGATGCTGGAATATAAGGCTGTTCATTATATCCTTCTATTACGCTTTGAATTGGGAAGTATCCCAAGAGTCTAACTTTAAACAGAGGGTTGAAGATATTATCTATAAGGTTTGACAGTCCTTCATTAAGGGAATTTAGCCCTGATACTATGGTTTTCTTTTAGGGGGGTCCCTATTTATGTACCTTGGGCACATGGTAAAATAACAGGGTGACTGGGTTTTCTGGTACTATATACTGTTTCATATTTTGTCTATGAAGCCTACCGCCACTCCCTCTTCCACTAGATGTGTTAAATCTGTTTAAAATCTCTAATGGGATCCGATTTGAGGATCCTATATGTGGAAAGATAATGAAATAGATTAGATAGCCATTAAAATACGAAATTTAAGTGGATTTAACCTGGAGATGAGAATGCCTAAAGGTATAATTCAATAATGGATATACAATTGGTTTTGGGTAGGAAAACTATTGTTGTTTTGTGTCTTCTTACCTGTAGGTAGAAGCTTATAATATAATATAATATAAAGTACGTACTTAGGCAGTATACTTTTAGAATAGTGCGCATTGTATCTTTGTTAAATATGTGTAAATATCCGGAAACATTGTAACATTTCCAGTTAAAATAAAATATTGTGTGTATCATGACGTGATTTAAAGTATCAGAGGAAGTCGTGTATTTCCAGATTGACAGACACCTACAGGTGAGAGAAGGAGGAGTCAGCTGCGACCCAGACTTGCAAAGTGTGGTAATAAGTAGGACTGATATGACTTCCATGAGAGCCTATGACTAAGGGCTCTTTAAACGCGTCAGGGTATCATATTTTTACTATGTTCCAATAAAGATTTAAATTTTACTGCACTACTGCTGCCTTGAATGGTTGTTTGGCATTCAGGACACCCTTCACTGTTGTGAGTACTGGGTTTTGGATATGACCAGAGATGGGTCCAGGGTGACCTGCACCCGGACCACCTGGGAAGACAATGTGAGTCCGACTTGTGTGCATATATGATGATAATTACAGCAGGGACACCTCGAATTGGTAACACCCGGTTCGAGGTCTTTACACCCGAACCTCCCACAAAGCCAACTGAGTGGGGTTTATGTTATATATTATAAGAATATTCATTACCATGGAGTGAAAGATAAATGTGTTCCTTTTAAGACAACCTAAGGGTTGTTGTTGTGCACAATAGGTGGGAATACTGTAGATGTACACCATACCATTCCAATTGGGGTGTAACACATTTGTTGATTACTTAATAGTAATATAAGCACTTTAAAAGGGCATGATGTATAGAGCACTTTTTGATTTGCACTTGATAGAGGTATTGTACTCCACCCATTTGAGGGAGGAGTTTAAGTGTTAAACCAGTCACAGTTATGATGTTTTATGCACCCGATGAAGGAGCATGCCCCAAAATGTTGTGTACATATCTTTCACAATAATCACTTGAAGAGAACTTGAGTGCGTCCCTCATTCACACAAAGACTGGTATATGGATGTTGCCCAGTGACTGGTATATTCAAGTTGCCCAAAGTGAATGGTATAGGATGTTTGCTTACAGTGACTGGTACATGCAAGTTTGCCCACAGGACTGGTATATTCAAGTTTGAACAAAGTGACTGGTATATTGAAGTTTGCCCACAGTGACTGGTATATTCAAGTTTGCCCACAGTAACTGGTATATGGATGTTTGCCCACAGCGACTGGTACATGAAAGTGTGCCCACAGTGACTGGCATATTCAAGTATGCTCACAGTGACTGGTATATGGATGTTTGCCCAAAGTACTGGTTCATGCAAGTTTTCCCACAGTGACTGGTATATTCAAGTTTGCCCAGAGTAACTGGTATATGGAGGTTTGCCCATGAGAATGGTACATGCAAGCTTGCCCACAGGTGACTGGTATATTCAAGCTTGTCCACAGTGGCTGGTATTTTCAAGTTTGCCCACAGTAACTGGTTATGGATTTTTGCCCAGGTGAATGGTAAATGCAAGTTGCCCATAATATCTGGTATATTCAAGTTTGCCCACAGTGACTGGGATTTGGATATTTGCCAACAGTGACTGGTACATGAAAGTTTGCCCACAATGACTGGTATATTCAAGTATGCTCACAGTGGCTGGTATATGGACATTTGCCCACGGTGACTGGTTTATGCAAGTTTGCCCACAGTGACTGTTTTAAGTTTGCCCACAGTGACTGGTATATTCAAATTTGCCTTAGTGACGGGTATATGGATTTTTGCCCACAGTGAATGGTACATGCAAGTTTGCTCACCGTGACTGGTATATTCAAGTTTGCCCACAGTGACTGGCCTATGGTGTTTGCCCACAGTGACTGGTTCATGCCAGTTTGCCCACAGTAATGATTATTCAATTTTGTCACCAGTGACTGGTATATTCAAATTTGCCATAGTGACGGGTATATGGATTTTTGCCACAGTGAATGGTACATGCAAGTTTGCTCACCGTGACTGGTATGTTCAAGTTTGCCCACAGTGACTGGTATATAGATGTTTGCCCACAGTGACTGGTTCATGCAAGTTTGCCCACAGTAACTGATATATTCAAATTTGCCAATGACTGGTATATTCAAATTTGCCCACAGTGACTGGTATATTCAAATTGCCCACAGTGAATGGCACAGCAAGTTGCCCACAGTGATGGTATATTCAAGTTTGCTAGAGTGATTGGTATATGGCTGTTTGCCCACAGACTGGCACATGCAAGTTTGCCCACAGTGACTGGTATATTCAAGTTTGCCCACAGTGACTGGTATATGTATGTTTGCCCACAGTGACTGGTAGATGCAAGCTTGCCCAAAGTGACTGGTATATTCAAGTTTGCCCACAGTGACTGGTACATACCAGTCCATGAACCCACAGTGCAGCTATTTGTCCCTTTTAAGTCCTTCTGTGATTAAGTAATCTGACCTAAGACTATCAACTCAACTTTGCCCAATCCCTGCTATTCAATGAGAATGCAACTGCCAAATCATAAGCAATAGATCAAATTTCTTTATATTCCTTGTCAGTATTTTATCCCTTTTTAGTACCTCTTCCTCTTCATGATATTAATGGATATTGACTTGCCACTCTAACTGCTGTATGACTTTTCGTTATATGTATTACCCTTATTTGAGTAAATTTAATTGTAATGCGCTACAGAAGTATACATGTATAAAAATAATAGTAATAATAATATGCATCAGTAAAATTACACATAGACAGTGACACAAGCCTCAACAGTGTAAGGACACTGATTAAATGTTTAATAGTCATGAAACATCCAAAAGATTTATAAAACATAATTGTACCTTATGCAGACAATATGCACAGTCCTTGATGGTGTATTTGAGATACATGCAGGAGAATGCACATGCTGGTCAAAAACAACATGTACTGCACATGCTTCCCATGCTGGTTTCTACAAAAAAGGTAAGGGAAAGAATCATTTAAAATTAGCTTGTCAATTTAAAAGGCCTGTTAATGCTGATATTTTATATTTTTATTCAAGACCTCCATATTACTACTTTTACAATTGGATCAGATTAATTAATTATTAAATGTTTGCTTTGCTGAATGTATATTCAAATTATGCAATATAGTTTTCAGGTGGACCACTGTGTTGTAGTGTTCCTTTTGTCACACAATTTGGATTATTTTCATCTTGTAGTCGGGCAGGTTGTTCCTCATTAGATTGAAGTTTTGTAAGTCTGTTTTATAGACAATTAAATATCCAGGAAGAACAAAGCCACCATAATGAAAAATCATCAAAGCCACGTTTACCTAGAAAAAAAAAAAATAATCTCAGAATTGCCTATAATATATAGTATATTTAGGTGTGTTTTTATTTGTCAAAAATTGTCAGCATTAGTAAACAAATCTTAACATTTATGGGTATTTTCACAGTTTTGTGAAGCTCTGATACTAAAGATGGCTAAAGTCACTGAAATCTGTTCTGCTTGCAAATTTGCAGGTTTTCAAAAAAGTGGACCCATTGAAGTCAATGGGGATAAAAAATCCAAGTTCGCCTAAAATTAAGGTATAAGTAGCAATGGTAAATAAATGGGTCAGGGATGTGAGAAATGGTCGTGGTAACACGTATCAACGCCCAAAAAAAAAAAAAAAAACACAGCCCAGTACCGGAAACTTCATGGGTTTTGTCATTTAACATAGTATTTTGAGATTTCTAGAAATTTCCAATTTTTTTGACTTTGCAAATTCGAAATTTTAAAAATGTAAGTTTTTTACATTTTGAAAAATCACACAAAAAATATGCAAAGTCGAGTTCTGGTGGATCCATGAAATCTGCTTCAGAAACGAGTCCGGGTTCATCTGTATCTGTGACGAAAAACAATAACATGTTAAAATAAGATAAACTTGTGGTGCCATTATTCAAAAAGGAACCCCCGTGTCCAATCATGTAAATACTGGCCAGTCAGTAACATGTTGTAAGAAGCTTAAAGAAGGTATATTAAAGGATATGTACAGTCAGAAAACAACTAAAGTTTAAATAGAAGATGTTACCCTAACTAAACCTTTTCTGTATACCAGGTCAATGTGGGGACTGGACATTGGAGGCATTTTATATACACGGTCAATGTGTACTAGACTTGGGGAATTTTATAAATAGAGGTCAATATGTTTGACTGGACATTGAGACATTTTATATTATACTGGGCATTGTGTGGACTGGACATGGGAGCATTTTATATACTGGGCATTGTGTGGACTGGACATTGAGACATTTTATATATACTGGGCATTGTGGGACTGGACATTGAGACATTTTTATAAATACTGGACATTTTATATATATTGGGTGTTGTGTAGACTGGACATTGGGGCATTTATATATACAGGTCAATGTGTACTGGACATTGGGGACCTTATAAATAGAGGTCATATGTTGACTGGACATAGGGGCTTTATATATACTGGGCAATGTGTGGACTGGACAGGGGAGCATTTCATATATAGTGGGCATTGTGTGGACTGGACATTGAGACATTTTATATATCTGGGCAGTGTGGACTGGATATGGGGGCATTTTTTATATACAGGTCAATGTGTGGACTGGACATAGGGGCATTTTATATATACTGGTCAATGTGTGGACTGGCCATTGAGGCATTTATATATACAGGTCAATGGGTGGACTGGACATTAGGGGCATTTATATATTACTGGTCAATGTGTGGACTGGCCATTGAGGCATTTATATATACAGGTCAATGTGTAGACTGGACATTAGGGGCATTTTTATATATACTGGTCAATGTGTGGCATGGAACATGGGGCATTTTAAATATACTGGGCATTGTGTGGACATTTTATATATACAGGTCAGTGTGTGTACTGGACTGGGGCATTTTATAAATACAGGTCAGTGTGTGGACTGGACATTGGGGCATTTTTATATAACTGGGCAATGTGGACTGTACATAGGGGCATTTTAATATACTGGGCATTGTGTGGACTGGTCATTAGGCATTTTATATATACTGGGCATTGTGTAGACTGGCATTAGGCATTTTAAATTTACAGGTCAGTGTGTGGACTGGACATTGGGGCATTTTATAAATACAGGTCAATGTGTGGACTGGATTGGGGGCATTTATATATATATGGGCAATGTCTGGACTGGACATAGGGGCATTTAATATATACTGGGCATTGAGTGGACCGGACATAGAGGCATTTATATATACTGAGAATGTGTGGATGGACATTTTATATATTACTGGTCAGTATGTGGACGGACATTGGAGCATTTAACATATATTGGGCAATGTGTGGACTGGACATTGAGGGCATTTTGTATATACTGGGCAATGTGTGGACTGGACAATGGGGACAATTTATATATACAGGTCAGTGTGTGTACTGGACATTGGGGGCATTTTATAAATACAGGTCAATGTGTGGACTGGACATTGGGGGCATTTTATATATACTGGGCAATGTGTGGACTGGACATAGGGACATTTTATATATACCGGGCAATGTGTGGACTGGACATTTTATATAATACAGGTCAGTGTGTGTACTAAACATTGGGGGCATTTTATACATACAGATTAGTGTGTGGACTAGACATTGTGGGCATTTTATAAATACAGAAGGTCAGGGTGTGTACTGGACATTGGGGCATTTTATATTTACAGATCAGTGTGTTCTGCTGCACATACTAAGTGCCTTTTATACCCATATGCCACACCCCCTATGTGATATCAAAAATCAAAGCTGAATCATGAATCGCCGCCGGGAAGTGAGTTCAGCCAGCAGAGGATGTGGAGTGAGCAGCCACCAGAGCAGGTAAGGGACTGACCCAAGTAGAAAACCAAGGTTTGGTTTTCAGGCTATTCTGTAACCTGAAAACCTCAGAGTGTATACGGTATATATACTGGGCAATGTGTTGAACTGGATATCGGGGGCATTTATATATACTAGGCAATGTGTGAACTGGACATTGGGGGCATTTATATATACAAGTCAGTGTGTAGACTGGATGTTGGGGGCATTTTATATATACAAGTTAGTGTGTGGACTGGACATTGGGGGCATTTTATATATACAGAAGGTCAGTGTGTGTACTGGACATTGAGGTATTTTATATATACTGGGTGTTGTGTGGACTGGACATTTTATATAATACAGGTCAGTGTGCGGACTGAACATTGGGGGCATTTATACATACAAAGTTAAGTGTGTGGACTAGACATTGGGGGCATTTTATATATACAGAAGGTCAGTGTGTGTACTGGACATTGGGGCATTTTATATATACTGGTGTTGTGTGGACTGGACATTGGGGACATTTTATATATACAGGTCAATGTGTGTACTGGACCTTGGGGGCATTTTATAAATACAGGTCAATCTGGACTGGACATTGGGGGCATTTTATATATACTGGGCAATGTGTGGACTGACCTGTATCCAGCATGCCCATATCCGATCCCTGATGCCAGAAAAGGAGTTTCAGCACTTCCTAAAACAATTTAAGGCCGTAACTTAATTTTTTTTTAAAATCCCTTACCGTAACTGAGACCGGCCGCAATCGCTGGCCCAGTTCTTATAGACACTTTGCTAATATAGATCCCTAATAGAAGGCGCCTTTTTTTTTTCAATTGGGCGGACTACGCTCCAATCATGGCAAGCCTCAGATGCCCCTGATTTGTCCTGCACCGCTCCTGTACTGCCCCGCTGGTGCGTAGTCCACGAACCTACGGCACACGGGCGTCTGCGCGGCTGCATGACCAATCACAACTGCATATATCCTGAGACTGCCCTGATTTGTATGGGGTATTTCCAGCCAATGAAAGCTCTTCTTTCTGATCTTAAATCTGAACGGTCCAATTGCATTGGCTCTGCACCTTCCCCGCAATACGTAGATCGTAAGGGAAAATAAAAAATAAAAAATATGACAGTTTGCCGCCTTTCTAGTTTTATCACGGGGGCAAACGGCCGGAGCAGTTTTTTTCAACGCTGCTTCATGTAGGAGCGTTGCTGTACTGTACTTAAGGCTGGTTACACAGGCGGCAGATTTTTCCCAATTAAAGGCACTGGTGTGATTTACAACATTACCAACCGCCGATTTTGGTCTGATCGGGTCCATCGTTTGCTGCTGCGCTGCCCATAATAATCACTTAAGATTTTATTGCCCGCCTTAAATCTGGAAATATTGGTCGGGGTTAGCAAAACATCGGCTAGTGTGTACGCTAAAGCTTAGTATAATTAATATAACATAATTGCGGGTCCTCCCGACATTTCACAATTCGTCGGGGGTCGGCCAATTCTTGTACTGGGGCTCCTTGTGGCAGCCACAACCAACCGACGACCCGTTTGTTCGTTTGAATCGGACCGGTAGAAAAACCACGGGCGTATCGGTGGTCCTCTTGGGACCGCACGCTTTGGTCGTAGTTACTGTCAGAAAGGCTTGCTTTTTTTGCCGCGACTGAAAATCCCCCTCCTCCTGGCCGGCTGGTCGAAGTATTGAAACCGGTCGTTCAGGAGAAAAGACTGTACGGTGTGTCAGTCTTAAGTTAAAAAACTCTGATTTGGCTCTGGTCGATGTAATAGCACAGGTGTGTTTGTTTACAACATCTCATATACATTAACCCATAGAGTTCCTAAGAATCATTGCAAATAACCAATATCTCCATTTATATAAAATGTCCTTCCCTTCCCCCCCTCTACACTACTACACTCATTAACACAATCTCTTTCCGCTGTCAGTCCTTAACAACCCCATTTCTGGTCTTCTATCATTGGCAGTTCCAGGCTTCTGTCTCCATAGCCCTGCCTGAGGTCTGGTAGGAACACCTGGCTCTCTATAAACATGGGTGTGATAGTTTACTTTTAACCAGTTACCAGCCCCTTTCCCCAACTCAAAGGTTCAGGGACACAGGTTAAAAAGCTGAAAGTGTCCCTTACAGGTCTGCCCTCCCCACACGTAATAACAGAGGTGTGGTGTGAGGCCATCGACCCATGTCTATAACCCAGACTTTGTGCCCATGACAAAAAAACCCCAACAGAGCCCAGCATTGGACTACAGGACTTTCCTGCTTCTGGAGTTTACAGTGACCTTGGTACATTCCAAAAGCGATAAACATTCCTTTAATTTGATCCCCGTTCCCTTCCATTTCCCCAGAATGATTTCCCCATGTGCCCCTGGTACCTTTTATCCCCCTCCCTCCAGCACTCCTCATAAGCGCGCACAACTCGTTCTCCTGGCTCTGAATCCCCGGGAGTTTGTTCCAGGGACATACCTGGACATTTTGGCTGATGGTGTCGTTGGCTCTCTTTGTACAAGACACACACAACACACCTCTCTCCTCACACACACGCTCTCACACAAAACAAACTCTACACACACACACACACACACTGCTCAGGTCCTGGGAGATAAGTTGAGTTGTTAATTTACCGTCCTCATTCATTGGGACAATCTGGAGACAGTGAGGGAGTTGGGTTTACCTGTCATGGTACAGAAAGGGCCCCTCCCCAGTAATAATCAGGGGCCAGGGACCAAATATGGCCAATGACACATCTACGTCCAAATAGGGCCCCAGACCATATAGGGGAGCCAAATAGGGCCCAGGGACAGATTATATGGCCTATAAAGCCTAGACACAATTGAGGCCCAGGCCCCCAGCCGCACACTCTGAACACCAACCCCCCCCCCCAAAAAAAACCCTTCCCAAAATAGCACTACACAGTGATTTCATTCATGGTCCAGCCACAGAGCCACTCACTGCTCTCAGTAATACTGACCACACCTCTCTCTCTCTCTACCCGCCTGCTGAGTCCCGCTCCCGCCTTCACCCCGCTACTATACTACTGGCGCTGCGCTTACCACCCCAACTTTCCCAGCGCTGCTGAGTCCCGCTCAACAACCTCGCGGCAGCTCGAAATTCCGCTTTTTTTAAAAAAACCCACAGACACTACAATTCCGCCATGAGCAACTTTTTTCTCAATGCGTCATGGGTAAGGAGCGTCGCCTGTGTTTTCTTGACACTCAGAAGAGTAGAAGAGCTGGGATTCCTGTTTCGTTTCTATAGTTTTATGACTGATGTAATAACTCAGCCTTCACCTATTATGGTTCAAAGTTCCTGCTGTCTCTTTCTTGAGGTAATCATGTTCACCATATCCAACCCCTTGTTTGAGTTTGGTGTATGGGGCATGCACAGTGCCGGAATGTCGGTGTCAGGAGCCTGTAATGCACAGATATTGCCGCCATAACCCCCCAACCACTATTAGCCACACCCATTACCCATATATAAAAATACATACCCTCTTGATCTCTCACAAACCGATACGGCGCCTCAAATAGGGTCCCTTAACTATGGCTCACAGGCTACGAGGTGCATAACTGTACAATATCAATTATAAATCTACCACCATAGAATACCATACATTTAGTTTACTACCGCATGGTAATCTAGATAGTGATGTTTAAGGACCTGTCCGAGTAGTATCTGTCCCCCTTCCTGATTATTTCTAATTATATAGAAGCAAACCTAGGTTGGGAAGAATTGACACTGACACCAGACCGATTCATAATGCAAATACTGTCTTCTCTGCTTTATTCTTAGACACATGGTTTTTAATGCATTAAGTGAGAGATATTTATCGTTATCCTTCTCCGGATGTATGCGGTTTACAGTCAAAACCGAGATAAAGTTCATATTGCGTCCTTATCTAAATATCATCTCCAGCCATTATAGCAGTCTTTCTCTAAGGGTCGGGTGTATGAGCGTCATAGGCCCGCCGTCCCTTTTCTTCGAGAGATGTTCCTCGTGTGGTTTCATCATCTAGCATGAGCTGAGCAGGTGTGAAAGATCTATATCTAATATCTTTTGAAAAAGAGCTGAGTAGGAATAGGTTCGAATTGCTGAAGTTATCAAAAGCAAGCCTAAGTGTGAATAAACAAAAAGAAAGGACAGGTAAAAAATGACATCTGTACCTGCTTGACACAAACGAACATAGATATATATATAATTTGAACAAGCAGTATATATAGGAAACATATTATCTCCTCCACAATCCCCCCTCAAATACTATTTGACGTCCCTACCCTAAATAGGAATGCCAGAGTTACTCCCAAGGGGGTTTCCCATAGAGGTGGGTGTGCACTTCATCTTCAGCTTGGCCTGGAGAGACCTGCACTGAGACCAGGGCAACAAACCCTACAACTCCAAACAACCTAACCCTTGATAGGAGAGAGGATTGTAAGAGGAACCTCTGTTGAATTGCATGGAGTATAATGTGGGTTCAGGCATGGTTTCGTGTTCTTGAACAAGAGAGTGGGGGAAGATACCCACACCTTCTGTGGTTAATTTTCTACTATTGGCAGCAAGCAACCGATACTAAATAAATAAAAATCACACAACAATTAATACGTGTCCACACTATTTTGCCAGTTATATTCTCCTGCCACCAGACATCCACCCCAAAATATTGGTCCCATGGGTCTGTGAATACCATGACATTTTTCTTTAACTCAACTACGATTCCTCAAGTTTTCGAATTAAAAGCGAGAGTGACTTTAACCATCAGGGCATGTTATGCAAGGATGTCCTGCTGGAATCTGGGTACATCTTACAGACGCCTCCCTTTTCAGCAAAATCATTCTGAGCGATTCTATTATTTGGGTATGTCCTTTGTGCAGTGGGGCCACTGATCGGCCAAACCTTGGAGTGCATCTCTAGTTAATTAACGAATCTTCTGCTGATTGTTAGTAAATATTTACATCTACAATCAAACTATTTGTTTCACTGTTGTAATTGGGATTAGGATTCAAAGCACCCTGCTTTAAAACTTGGTCCACGGCTTTAAATTCGTCTGGGAACCCCCCTGGGTACCTCCTCCCAATGACGTCAATGTACAACTAAAGGGTCAGGCTGCCCCCTGGGTCGTTTCTCTCTTATTCTATGGTATTGTCGTGACGGGTGCTAGTTGGATAATGGGAATTATGTGGAGTGGCATGAGTGTTTGCTTAGGCCACACTCCACCATTCCATGAGCGGGGAAGGTGGATCTAATTTTCATGTCGTCCACGTGAGATCCAATAAATGCGTCACACCAGTGACTGTACATGATTTTGGAGCGAGCTTCAGAAGCCCGTCTTTATATTCTCCAAATATCCAGCACGAAAAAATTGCTTAAGCTCTGTCCAAATGATTGTAACTTATAATAACAGTTATCTTTTCCTGGATAATGGTTATACCTTCATCTGGATGCTCGTGTTTATGATTGGTTCAAGAGTTTTTTCAGATTCGAAACAAACGCGACTGAATTAAGTGGAAGTGTTTACTGAAGAGTCGTGCATACACACTCGCTCAACCGGGGATGGGAGGTTAAGAGCACGGTGGCCCAGATGGGGGCGTGCCCCCCCCCGCCCACACAAACAGTTAATATTATTGTGTTGGTTTAGCATTATATTTCATTCTCCATTCCAACCAGACAGTTAGTGGCGCCAAATCCATTCTCATAGACATGTGTCTCCTCTAAAGATTAGGATTTGCCTATAAACCACATATTGTCCTGGCTACCAGCAATGCGTGTTTTTAATGGATTGACTGGAATCTTAGCAGGCTGTCCTAGTTTTATTCCATTGTCGCGCCTCCTCGAATTTCTGTTTATTATACATATCCTTTAAGAGGAATTTGCCATTTGAGGAGATGGAAGCCGGTTCCACCACAGCGGACCATGCCCCAACTATATATTGCCTCGGTCCGTGGGATTGGGATTTTCTATAGGTGAGGTTTACTTTCATACTTGAACCAAATTTACCAGTGTTTAACACAAGTACGCCCTGACTTTATAAGAATTGCATTCTGCTAGTAGACTTTCGTTCTTAGTCACTATCTACTGAGGGCGAGCGGATTCGGTGCCTATATCCCCAATCCGCCCGGTGTTCCCCCGACAGCCCCCCCCAATAATCACAGTTTGTTTCCCCAATATCATCTTTCACGCAGATTTATAATGAATCTAGGAAGCCCCGCGTATCTTGATTAGGTTCATTGCCAATGGAAGCCTTGGGGCAGCATTGCCAATGATACAAAAATCGACACAAAGGTGGCTACATTGGTATTGGAAGAATTAACCCTAATGTAAATTAGCCATTTCCTTTTGTGTTTATGTAAGGCCCCTACGAATAAAAAGGATTTACTAGTAGCAAAGGGAGTGTGCTACCCGGCGAGCGCGGAAAGGGGGTAGATTTCTAATGCAGACTATGTATGAAATAGAGATATATCCAGATAAACAGGAGTTAACAGCACTTACCAAGTGGGTAGAGACAGCGTTGACAGTGTGAAGCTGGTGAATGATGAGAACCGAATAGGACCGTAGGAGCAAAATCTGCACAGGTTCGAAGATGGGGTAGTGGTTTTCTGGAGTGTACACCACGAAGCACAATGGCGAGCTGGGAGAAGGTGAATAGAGCAACCTTTACAGACTCAGGATCTGGAAGAAGAGAGCACTTGACCATGGCACTTTAAGTTAATTCACTGTGTTAGTTGCAAACAAATCAGTGAATAAACATCAGACTGTAATTGTAATTGCTGCTGTGGGATTTAACACCCTAATCTAGGGGCCGATGCCAAATCAGGATCTACACAGGGGGATAGTTTGGTGCTCCCCCCTGGGTGGTATCTGACACTGAACAGGCTATAGTCAGGCTTGTCAGGCCATCCCATCCCAAATCTTGAGATCCTTTTGCATGCGTGTCTTTAGAGTACCATTCATTCTTTCAACCTCCCACTACTCTGAGGATGTATGTGTGTGGAAGTGTAATGTTACTACCTAAAGCAGTCCCATATTCCTTGGTAACATTTGTCGTGAATGCAGGGCCCTGAATCACTTTCTATCACTTCCGGTACACACGAATCTATCACTACGATTCAGAGAGTAGTTTCTTGGCGTAGTTTAAGCAGTCAGTTAGTCACTGGATATGCTTCTGGCCATCCGGAGAACATATCAAAATTACCAGCAATTCGAACGCATATTCCGCATCTTCCTCTTCCGCTTTTTGGCATTTGGATGTGGTCTATCTGGATCCTTTGAAAGGGGTAAAGGGTTTTGCCAGTTGAAGCTTTGGAGTTTTTTCTGTGTGTCTTGGATTGCAATTTAGCGCATACTGCGCAGGCAGCAGTGTAGTTCCTGGTAAGGTGTTATACCAGAGCGAAATAAGTCTTTGATATATGGTGTTCTGACAGTTCTTGAAATTGGCAGGTCCATGTGCCCATTGAACTGGGCTGGATAGGAGACTTCTGGGTATACATACCTTTTTGTTAGTTAATACACCCATCCTAAAACACTTGCCCCCTTTCCTAGCCACTCCTCTTTTTCTTCCTTCCTTTGCGGTTTGTCTTGGATATTTTCAACTTATCCTGATTATCTATGAAGCCCATCTGAAGAAGGAGAGTTGATGTTTTCGTTGATTCCATCCTGAATTTAAATTTTTCCTTCCATCTTCTGGCAATTCCTGTATTCTTTCATGGCAGCTGACTTTGCAGCTTGATCGGCATATGATTGCCTATGTTTTCAGGGGAGTTTGATTTGCATGAGCTTCACTTCAGAACGGCAACTTGTTTCGGCGTATGAGAGGGCTTCCATTAATTCTGCGACAGATTGCCATGCTTGATGGGTGTTCCGGTGGCCGTCAAGTATCCTCTTTGTTTCCAAATGAAGCCAAAGTCTAGAGCGACACCCTGGGCATATCTGGAGTCGGTGGTATAAGATTAAGGCGTTTTTTCCTTCGCAATTGTGCAGGCCGCAGTTAAGGCTTTGAGACTCTGCTTCTTGGGCAGAGTAAAAGTAGGCAAGTTATATGAGTGTCCCATATCACACTATCCCCAGGTGGGGTGCAAGAATGTCCAATTCCCTTACTCCACAGGAAATAAATCAGTAATAAAATGCAAGGTGGACTGCACTCCCAAACAAGAACGTGTTTATTCAAAGCCAAACATCAAAAACAGCAAACAGGCGACGTTTCGAGGATACACCCCCTTCATCGTTGATGTGAGCAACACAATGTGGGTTAAATAGCCAAGTGTAATGTAAAGACACACCCCCTAGGGGTGTGTACAAGCACAGTCCAAAATCATGTGATAATAAAAATACTTAATATGAATAAAAGTGTAAAATTCAAATATTTGAATGGGCTAATTAAAAGCCCTAATAAGTGTAAAGTGCATACTGTAATACATGACTAAAAGTGATAAAAATCATCTAGATGCCCATAAAATACATAAGATGTATCAGAGATAAACAATGTGGAAAGTGCTGACATAGTGCATTAAAGAATATAGACATATAAAATACAAATAAAAATCAGACATGAAGAAATTCTTATCTGATGTCATTGTTTCAAACTACAGGAAGGTCCCAAAGGCGTAGTGTCTGCTGGCAATGTGCAAGTCCATATAATATTAGAACAATCCACTAGATGGCGTAGAAAGGCAACAGAGAGATGAAACAATGAGCATAACTGTTTTTGCAAGACCACAAGTTATGGTAACAATAATGATTGAAACGATGTCCAGAAAACAAGATGTATCAAAATCACAATTACAAAAAGCAGACCAATTATTTCCTCATTTAGCCCATGCCTAAACAGTAGGCAGGCTTCTGCTTGGAGCACAGAGTCGGTGGTGGTGACAGCGTAACCACATGAAATTTGCCTTTCAGCTCTTCAAACCGTGAGCATCCACGAATAAGTTATGTCTGGGTTTTCAAGTGGAGACGAACTGACTGTAGGGAGGTCGCTGTTTCTTGTTGCATGAGGTCAAAGCAATTATGTCCATCTTGTGCTGCCTCATGGTCATCTGTTTCATCATCATATGGTTATACCCCCCTCAGGAATTGGCAGAGTGTGTTGGAGGTTGAGTATGGGAACAGCATTGAAGAGTAACATTGTCCAGGCAATGAGGATAGAAATGGTGGCGAAGATGCGAGATGAAGACATATGTTTCGGCTGAGATTGGTGAGTATACAGAAATGAGCCAGAAGGATGCAATCGTGGCCTAAGATGATGTCAAGGTTTTATCAAGGAGAAATGCGCTGCATATACTGCTCTCATGCAGGATGGGCTTCCCTTGGCAACTTTGTCTAGTTGTGCCAGAAAAGTAACCAATTGGTTTGAGTCTTGATCCATGGGTTTGGGCAAGGACACCAGGGCGTGACCTTGACGTTCAGAAACAAAGAGTTTGAATGGCTTTTTCATAGTCCGGAAGCCAAGCGCGGGCGCTGAAGATAGTATAACCTTCAGGGTGGTGAAATATTCAGCAGCTTCTGCTGTCATTGTAAAAGGCTCAGTCTTCAGTACTTCGTATAGAGGTTGCATAAGAATGTAGGCTTCTGGATCCATGACAGCAATAAGAGACAAGGCCGAGGAAAGCATGCAAAGGTTATGCCCTCGGGAGAACGATACTTTAACGTCTTGATTCTGTCGGTTGTAATATGCCTTGTCCCTTGAGAGATACATTGTCCAAGGAATGTCACAGTGGGTTGACACCCCTGTAATTTTGCTTTGGATGCCTTGCACCCTTGATTCCGCTAGATGGCAGAGTAAATCCTCAGTTGCCTGTGCAGCGACAGGAAGTGTCGCAGAGTAAAAGGTCGTCTACATATTGGAGCAGGGTGACTCCGGAGTGATTGCTTCCATGAGTCCAGTATGGAGGTCAATGCCTTTGAAAATTGTGTTGGCGATTTTGAGCCCCTGTGGCATTACGGCCAGCAGTATTGTTCTCGCTCATGCGTGAAAGAACAAGAAACGGCAGGATGCGTGTAGCGAACACTGAAAAAGGCGTTACTAAATCCACACGCGAATACGGAAGCGGAAGGAGGTATGCCACAGAGTAAGGTGTGAGGGTTGGACACAATTGTGTTTCAATATTGTAGCTTCATTTACAGCTCGTAAATCTGTGCAAGGCGGTATTTGTCAGGTTCACCTACTTTCCCTTTCTTCTTGGACAGGAAACAGCGGTGTGTGTGCATGGCGAAACAGTTTTCCACAATAGCATCATTTGCAAGAAGGGTACTATTTGCTGTGAGATGTCGTCCATTGAGCAGGTTTCAAAGGGATTGAGGTTTCCGGGTAAGTGCCCCCTCTTTAAGGTAAACATCACAGGCGGGACTTTTAGACGTCCTATGTCTTCGGGGCTTGTGACCACAAGGAAGGAGGGATCCTACACAGGACATCATCGGGTATGGTGAAGGTGAGACTGGATCTATGGACATCAGGAGGGGGACGGAACAGAGGGATGAAGCTTCAGTTTGGTCAAGAGGTGTTGATACTGTGACGGAGCCAACCGGTAAGAACACACTTTTGCTTGTAGTCTGGAGAGTATGTCAGTACCCAAAGGTTTAATGGACAGGTGGTGAGATGACAAAACGAGCCAATAAGCCAGAAAAGATCCCACCTGTAAGGCAAGTCAGCGGGTTGGAACGAGGAGTGCCATCCACTCCAACGCAACAGACGTCAGAATTAGTGAGAGTGGCTTGTTGTGGTAAATCTTGGGTCCTGATTACGCTTTGGCTGCACCTGTGTCTATCAGGAAAGTGGTAGGATCCCTTGGATTGGCAGGGTAATCTTGGCGAGGGGTCCTGATCCAGTCCAAGTCCTTCGACGGGTAAAGACATAATGGGAGTTGGGTTGTCAGACACAGGTTTGCCGAAATCCTATTGAGGAAGCGGGGGGTGTGGAGGAGCAGCATGGGGAAGCCATTGTTGGGTTGTATTGGTTATATTGGGCGACATTGGATTGTATTGTGCACCATTTGGATTGTACTGTGCACCATTATGGTTGTGTACTGTGCACCATTTGGGACCATTTGGATTGTACTGTCTTCTGGGCCCCTGCAATCACGGCTAAGATGTCCAAGTTTTCCACATTTATAGCAATTTCTTCCTTTGTTGGGGTTGGATCCGGGATTATTTACTTTTGTAGGTTTCAATTGTGAGATGAGGTTGGTTTTCATGTCTTCAAATTTGTCTTCAAGGCCCTTTAACAACTGATCCTTGACTGGTTTAATTCTGTGTCCTCAAGTGGTACTGCGACCATGTCTCCTCACAGCGACCATGATTGGTGTTGGAGGGTAAGTGTACGGTATTCAGGGCGTGCCGTCATCAGGCCTTTTTTAGGACTTCTTTCAATCCAGTGACAAAAGCTGATGACAACAGCTGTTGTGTGAGCTGCTGTATTTGTCAAACCCTAAATCGTTTAAACATCTGTGTCAGACGAACTTGAATATTTTCCACAGATTCCGTCTTGTCCTGTGTGATGTCGTTAAGTTGACAGCCTGATCACTAGCCTATTCTGTGCCCAGGATCTTATTTGTTCACAGAATGACACACCAGACTCGTAGGTTGTGGTTGTTACCAATACGGTTGTGATTTAATGCATTTTTCTGACTGGCCAATAAGCCTCCACTGCTCCTATTTCACACAAACTCTCTAGGTCTTTCCAAGTGCTGAATATTCCTTTGGAAGCCAACAAGCCTACGGTAGAAGGGCATAGGCTGTGGTCAGGATCTGGTAATTGGGATTTAGAGTGGCCGCTTGGCTGGGTGTAAACGAAACATACAATATCCTTTCTACCCTTCTGATCTTGGCTGGTGAACGGGCATCAGGGGGGACTGGGAGCTGCAGAATCCCCCCTCTGTTTGTATCGGCGGGTCAGAATTGTCAGGATTGTAGGGTGATTGATCCCTAGTTTTGACACTTGGACGTAAGGTGGAAGGGGGGCGATGGGGGTGGACTCAGTATTATCACAGTCATCCAGTCTGCATCATCTGTAGGCTGTAAAGGCTTAACTCAGGAGGATGTCGGCTAATCCCTAACTCATCTGTGCGTAGTTCATTCACTCTCTTGGGTCGATAGTCTCTGGGCTTTTTAAGTCGGATGTCGGTGCGGGGTGCCGATCCCTAATGTCACTAGATGATCATTGTTTTAGATATCTCACGCGCTAAATCCTCACCAGTGGGTAGTTTAGGCCTAGCCCCCCCCCTGCCACCTGTGTACTGCTGTTCGCATTCTTTATCGAATCATCATCACCATCCCCTAACACCATAATAGGGGCTGAATCGGGAGAGGCAGTGACCCCAGACTCATCCCCGCCTGTAATTTTTCATTTTTTTTCTTTTTTCTATTTTGGTTGTTTTCTAATGTCTTTTAGCTGGTCGCTATTCATTTATTTGGCGTGTTAAATTTTCTGCGGCCAGTTGTTTGCCGGTGGATGGGGTCATCCAATTTAGAAGGAGTGACCACTTCATCATTTCCTAATGGCTTAATAGGGTTGGAGTATACAGTTGACCGTTAGTGGTCAATACTGGGTATAAAGGAGTGACAACCTGATTGTCTTGAATAAAAGGGTTATTTGGGGACAAGGTACTCAGAGTCTGGATGTTGGATGAATTAAAATGGCCGCCGCCAGAGAGAAGGGTGTTGGCTGAGTTAAAATGGCTGCCACCAGAAAGAGGGCGTGTTGGCTGAATTAAAATGGCTGCCACCAGAAAGAGAGGTGTGGCTGAATTAAAATGGCTGCCACCATTGGGACAGGGGTATCCATAAGTTAGCCGCTAGAGGTGACTTCATGGGCGTCAGGTGTTTGTCGAGTTTTGTATTGGAGTAAGAACCTCCCTGCACCCTCCTATGGCGGTGGCTGAACATTAACCATGCAAGAGAAAGGGGACTCTAATGATACAGATATTTAATCTTTCCATCTTGACTAATCACTTTCTGTTCAGACCAATTCGTTCATGTAATTCCTTTGAGACTTTGAACCATGCTTCTGCGGTCTCTAGGAGACCCTTATTTCGTAGATCCCCCCTACTGTCCCTTATAAGTATACGCCATTGTTCTGGTTGTATCTGGGACTAGTTACAGACAGATTACATAGTTTGGCAATTTTTCCATAATTCTTTACATATTTCTCACCCATTTTAGAACGGATAAGTGCAAATGCGTGGAACCCTCATTTTCCCCATGACACTCATACGGTTTCTGTTTTCTGACCCATGGCAGCACGTAAATACTGGACTTAATGGAAGTGGTTACAATATTAACTAAACAGAAATTAACAAGCAGTAATTTGGTCATACACAAAAGCTGACTTGGACGGTTGGTGAACCAGACTATGTAAAATTTCACAAAAAGCAGTTTGTTTATTACGTTCAGTGGAATTAAGTAAAGATGTCAGAGTATCCCAATTGTAGGACTCTCTGAAATTCTAATTCTTCAGCTTGGGGTCAAACCCTCGCGGGACTACAATGACAGAAAACTAGTTCTGTTCCAGTCTCTGCCTGAAATGCTTCACACAGTTGTTGAAATGTTAACCCTATGTATTCTATCTCTATTGGGAAGTGGACATTCATGCGATAACACCAAAATTGGGGAATTCCGTATGTACCGGTCTGTAACCCAAATATGCTAAGAGATAACCTGAATAACTGTTTCTTATTTGTAAAAGTTTCCAACCGTCTGACTAAATTCCAAATAGTAAACCACATACACAATCAACACATGACATATCCTCAGAGATTAGTGGGAATATCTCAAACAGGATCTGTACCAAATAGAAAAAAGAGGTTCTAAACCATGAACCCAACAGTAGCACACGCAGCTCTACTCTACTGCTCTTCAGGACCACGCAGAACTGACAGCCACGTTTGATCAGTCAGTTCGGGAACTCCTCGTCCCCACGCAGATAAATCGGTCTAGGACTTTCCCTGTCCTGGATGCCAATGTGAATATCTACACACAGACCACCACCATACACCGACAGCCAACGCAGATCAGTCAGTCAGAAACGTCTGTCACGAATGACTATATTCACATACACATATCTTGTCTCTATTTAATAAGTTCTGTTTTATTCAATCCACCAGAATTAAGAAGATAACAAATAAACCACAAAGAACACAAACGGGCAACAGATAATGCTTTTCAGGTTATGGGAAAACCACCAGGCAAGAAATTACCTGTCTTTGCTAACTGCTAACAGCGCATATAGACACCAAGAGGAACCAACAGTAACAGGATGGCACAGGCAAGAAACTACTAACATAGGTCTTACCTGCATCTCGGAAGTGATCAGTTCCGTCTGTCCACTTCTGTCCACCGGGGTCCTGATATCGGATGGTCAGTAGAGCATGATGGCCCCACGTTGGGCGCCAATTGATGTGGACAGGACACTGTCCGAGTATTATCTGTCCCCTTCCTGATTAGTTATAAATTATATAGAGCAACCTAGGTTGGGAAGAAATGTGACACTGACACAGACCGTTCAGTATGCAAAATACTCTGCTTTATTCTTAGACACTAGGTTATATGCATTAAGTGAGAGATATTGATCGTTATCTCCAGAAGTATGCGGTTTACAGTCAAAAAGCCAGATAAAGTTCATATTGCGTCCTTATCTAAAATATCATCTACAGCATTATAGCAGTTCTCTAGGATCGGGTATAGAGCGTCATAGGCCCCCGTCCCTTTCTCGAGAGAGGTTCCTCTTGTGGTTTCATCTAGCATGAGCTGAGCAGGTGTGAAAAATCTATATCTATATCTTTTGAAAGAGCTGAGTAGGAAAGTATGTCGAATTGCTGAAGTTATCAAAAGCAAGCTAAGTGTGAATAACAAAAGAAAGGGACGTAAAAATGACATTTAACTTGCTTGACACAAAACGAACATATATATATATATATATATATATAATATATATCTGAACAAGCAGATATATATAGGAACTATTATCTCCTCCACAATGAGCGGTTGTACTTTTACTGCCACTCGCTGTAATGTACGATCGCAGCTGTACAATCTCAAAAACCCACAATTTTAAATACCGCAGGTTTTGGAATATGGCCCTTTGGGTTATATTCATAAAGGCACAGTATCACTTTTTAGAGATACCAGTAATTTCCAATCATTTTAACATTCGTTAATTTACAATAATGTAAATAAAGATAACTAAATTGCGCGATACCGCTCGTACTTTGGGCAATATTTAGAACTCATGGTATTGCAATTTAGCATTCCTGCATTATCGGTAACGTACGTCAGCAGCTGTAAATATATATGACCGAGTACAATAAACGAACGTTCGCCGTAGAATACTATCACAGTGGTATTTTATGGAGATCTAAATCTACAATCTTGTTATAGAATTACATCATTATCGGTAATTTCAATCATTATCGTAATGATTGTAATTAACAAACTTACAATTACGGAAATTTCCGATCGTTTTTAAAGTTATCGCTAAAAAAATGCGCCTTTATGAATATGGCCCTTTGTAACAAATATGTATAACTTATTTTGTGAATCTAATGCTATAATCTATAGCACTTTATTACAAATTGAATGTTTTATACTATGCATAACTTAGATAGTATTTATAAGCAGTACTCACAACAGGGAACGACAAACAACCATTCAAGGCGGCAGTAGTGCAGTAAAACGTAAATCTTTATTGGAACATAGTAAAAACACTATACGCGTTTCAGGAGCCATTTACTGTGGTAGTATTCTACGGCCGAACATTTGTTAGTCATAGGCTCTCATCAATGTCATATCGGTTACCTACAATATACACACTTTGCAAGTCTGGGTTCCAGCTGACCCCTCCCTCTCTCACCTGTAGGCGTCTGTCAAATTGGAAATCCACAGAATTCCTCTGATACTTTAAAATCACACAATGATACACCACATATTTTCTTTTACTGGAAAATGTTACAATGTTTCCAGATATTTACACTGTAGGGATCAATGTAATGGGAACTCAGCCTCCTGGGTTGGTACCAAGGCACAGGTTAACATAGACACCCAAAAAACACAAGAAACAGTCCAAGTTTTAAACTGGCAGCACCCAGTTTTATTTGGCACACAAAAATAGGAAAAAATATAAAACATAAACCTAGGCCACTTTGGCCCTACTAATACAAAAGGGAAAAACCCTCACAACAGGGTAGGGCCTAGTGCCCAGCCCCAACAAGCAGCAACAAAACAAACACAATAAATTGTTTAACATTAGACTAACTGCAGGCTTGCCTCACACCAGCACCACAGTCTGTTCCAGGCTCAGAGAAAGAGAGACTGATTACACCTATGCTGTTTAAAGAACTCCGCCTTTCAAGATGCTGCCTAATTAGGTAATTGGACAGGTAGGTGAATGGAGGTCCCACCCTGCACTTCCTCCATTCGCTCCAGGGACCCACAAAGCAGCTTGTTATTAAAGCTGCATAGAAAACAGCCCAATTCTACAAGCCTTTCCCTGGAGCTTAAAAAATGACAGGAATCTGTTTGAAACATACACCACATCTATAACCTGTCCTGTGCCTCTATTACAACACATATTAACATTGAAACAAAACGCACTATTATAAAAGTATACTTTTTACGTACTTTATATTATAGACCCTATACTTAAAGGGGACAATGAAGCTTCTACACACAGATACAATTGTTGCTACTCAAATAACAATGTATTCCATTATTGAATTAATACCTTTAGGCATTCTCCTCTCCAGGGTAAAAATCCACTTAACTTCGGATTTTAATAGGCTATCTAATCTCTTTCTATTATCTGTCGATAATGTTTTATGCCTTGTACCACCAAATCTCTGCTGTTTCCCCACCCATTACACAAAAAACCCCGGACACTTGCTGTTTCATTTTTTATATCATGAAGATGTTCCCTGACCTGCACTTCAAGGCCCTAAACGTACTTCCCACATTGCACGTCAATAAATATATGACATTGTGCTGCAATCAATGTATTCTCTAATGGGGTATTCTTTGCCCGTGATGGTACTTCTAAAATGAGAACTCTTCTTATATGCCCACACGTAAGACAACTGTTTGCACCACATTTATAAGCGCCTGTTGTTTTTAACCAATGCTGTTTGGATGTGGGTGGTTTAATGGAGCGCTGGGAGACAAAATGTCTTTTAAGGAGCTTGCTATTTTGACTATACTTTGGTAGCCCATTTCCAGGACCTGTCTCAAATCCTCATTTTATATACTGTAAGATGGGGATATACCTTTTAATGATCTTTTTAACTTGATTATATTGGGGCTGTACTGGGTAAATCTAACCTTTCTTCACTTGGTTGATCCCCTTTACTAACCCTTGTACTTTCTTTATCCCATGCTTTAGTTTGTAGTACTGACTGCTGTTGGGCTTTTCTAGATCTGCGCTCCTATAACCTCTCTCTCTTAGTCTTTCTTCAATTTATCAGCTGCCTGTAATAAATTGAATGTTACATGTAATGTTTGCGTCAGTTCCTTTTTATTCTTACTATTGACCATAGGGGATGGTCCTAATGCAATGGGGATGGTGGCTAGAGTCGGCTCTAAGGATAGTATTACGAGCCAAAGTCTCCTAAAGAGTTTTTGTGTAAAGGCAGTGATGGTGGACAAAAATATGGAGATCTAAAACGTCTATCGTCGTACCCCCAAAATTCCAGGTAAATTCAAGCTTAAGATCATTCGATTGAGATCTTGAATGCATGCTATAAAATTCTGTTCTGAGCTCTCCATATCCATATCAAATTGTTATGTTTAACTATGTGGGAGGTGATGGGGCGAACGCTGGGTGGAAGTATAGATCGTTTCTCTCCCACCAACCCATGAACGTCGGCATACGTCGGTGCAAATTTCGCCCCCTTCGCTGTCCCACATCTGTAAATAGAAGGCATTGTCATATTTGAAGTAGTTGTGTGTAAGAATATGAAATACTGTCAACTATGAAGTTTTCCATTCCTGAGGATATAGGTATCCAAATGGTACCAATAGCCTTTAAACCATATTTTGAGGATGCTGGAATATAAGGCTGTTCATTTATATCCTTCTATTACGCTTTGAATTTGGGAAGTATCCCAAGAGTCTAACTTTAAACAGAGGTGTTGAAGATATTATCTATAAGGTTTGACAGTCCTTCATTAAGGGAATTTAGCCCTGATACTATTGGTCTTTCTTTTAGGGGGGTGCCCTATTTATGTACCTTGGGCACATGGTAAAATAACAGGGTGACGTTTTCTGGTACTATATACTGTTTCATATTTTTGTCTATGAAGCCTACCGCCACTCCCTCTTCCACTAGATGTGTTAAATCCTGTTTAAAATCTCTAATGGGATCCGATTTGAGGATCCTATATGTGGAAAGATAATAGAAATAGATTAGATAGCCTATTAAAAATACGATTTAAGTGGATTTTAACCCTGGAGATGAGAATGCCTAAAGGTATTAATCAATAATGGATATACATTGTTATTTTGGGGTAGACAACTATTGTACTGTTGTGTCTTCTTACCTGTAGGTAGAAGCTTATATATATAATAAATATAAAGTACGTACTTAGGCCAGTATACTTTTAGAATAGTGCGCATTGTATCTTTGTTAATATGTGTAAATATCCGGAAACATTGTAACATTTTCAGTTAAAATAAAATATGTGTGGTATCATGACGTGATTTAAAAGTACAGAGGAAGTCTGTGTATTTCCAGATTGACAGACACCTACAGTGAGAAGGAGGAGTCAGCTGCGACCCAGACTTGCAAAGTGTGTGTATATAAGTAGGTACTGATATGACTTCCATGAGAGCCTATACTAAGGGCTCTTTAAACGCGTCAGGCGTATCATATTTTACTATGTTCCAATAAAGATTAAATTTTACTGCACTACTGCTGCCTTGAATGTTTGTTGGCATTCAGGACACCCTTCACTGTTGTGAGTACTGGCGTTTTGGATATTGACCAAGCGATGGGTCCAGGTGATCCTGCACCCGGACCACCTGGGAAGACAAGTTGAGTCCGACTTTGTGTGCATATATGATGATAATTACAGCAGGGACACCTCTGAAATTGGTAACACCGGTTCAGGTTCTCTACACCGACACTCCCCACAAAGCCAACTGAGTGGGGTTTATGTTAATATTTATAAGAATATTCATTACCATGGAGTGAAAGATAATGTGTTCCTTTTAAAGACACCTAAGGGTTGTGTTTGTGCACAATTAGGTGGTAAATACTGTAGATGTACCACCATACCATTCCAATTGGGGTGTAACACATTTTTTGATTACTTAATAGTATATATAAGCACTTTAAAAGGGCATGATGTGTATGAGCACTTTTTGATTATGCACTTGATAGAGGATTGTACTCCACCCATTTGAGGGAGGAGTTTAAGTGCTTAACCAGTCACAGTTATGATGTTTTAGCACCCGATGAAGGAGCATGCCCCAAAATGTTGTGTACATCTCTTTCACAATAATCACTTGAAGAGAACTTGAGTGCGTCCCTCATTACACACAAGACTGGTATATGGATGTTTGCCAGTGACTGGTATATTCAAGTTGCCACAAAGTGAATGGTATATGGATGTTTGCTTACAGTGACTGGTACTGCAAGTTTGCCCACAGTGACTGGTATATTCAAGTTTACCAAAGTGACTGGTAATTGAAGTTTGCCCACAGTGACTGGTATATTCAAGTTTGCCCACAGTAACTGGTATATGGATGTTTGCCCACAGCGACTGGTACATGAAAGTGTGCCCACAGTGACTGGCATATTCAAGTATGCTCACAGTGACTGGTATAGGATGTTTGCCCAAAGTGACTGGTTCATGCAAGTTTTCCCACAGTGACTGGTATATTCAAGTTTGCCCAGAGTAACGGTATATGGAGGTTTGCCCATAGCGATGGTACATGCAAGCTTGCCCACAGTGACTGGTATATTCAGCTTGTCCACAGTGGCTGGTATTTTCAAGTTTGCCCACAGTAACTGGTATATGGATTTTTGCCCACGGTGAATGGTACATGCAAGCTTGCCCATAATATCTGGTATATTCAAGTTTGCCCACAGTGACTGGTATTTGGATATTTGCCAACAGTGACTGGTACATGAAAGTTTGCCCACAATGACTGGTATATTCAAGTATGCTCACAGTGGCTGGTATATGGACATTTGCCCACGGTGACTGGTTATGCAAGTTTGCCCACAGTGACTATTTTAAGTTGCCCACAGTGACTGGTATTTCAAATTTGCCTATAGTGACGGGTATATGGATTTTTGCCCACAGTGAATGGTACATGCAAGTTTGCTCACCGTGACTGGTATATTCAAGTTTGCCCACAGTGACTGCCATATGGATGTTTGCCCACAGTGACTGGTTCATGCAAGTTTGCCCACAGTAACTGATATATTCAATTTTGTCCACAGTGACTGGTATATTCAAATTTGCCTTAGTGACGGGATATGGATTTTTGCCCACAGTGAAGGTACATGCAAGTTTGCTCACCGTGCCTGGTATGTTCAAGTTTGCCCACTGACTGGTATATAGATGTTTGCCCACAGGGACTGGTTCATGCAAGTTTTGCCCACTTAACTGATAATTCAAATTTGCCCACGTGACTGGTATTTCAAATTTGCCCACAGTGACTGGTATATTCAAATTTGCCCACAGTGAATGGCACATGCAAGTTTGCCCACAGTGATTGGTATATTCAAGTTTGCCTAGAGTGATTGGTATATGCTGTTTGCCCACAGACTGGCACATGCAAGTTTGCCCACAGTGACTGGTATATTCAAGTTTGCCCACAGTGACTGGTTATGTATGTTTGCCCACAGTGACTGGTAGATGCAAGCTTGCCCAAAGTGCTGGTATTCAAGTTTGCCCACAGTGACTGGTACATACCAGTCCATGAACCCCAGTGCGCTATTTGTCCCTTTTAAGTCCTTCTTGTATTAGTAATCTGACCTAAGACTATCAACTCAACTTTGCCCAACTCCCCTGCTTTCAATGAGAATGCAACTGCCAAATCATAGCAATAGATCAAATTTCTTTATATTCCTTGTACGTATTATCCCTTTTTTAGTACCTCTTCCTCTTCATGATATTAATGGATAGTACTTGCCACTCTAACTGCTGTATGACTTTTCGTTATTGTATTACCCTTATTTGAGTAAATTTAATTGTAATGCGCTACAGAAGTATACATGTATAAAAATAATAGTAATAATAATATGCATCAGTAAAATTACACATAGACAGTGACACAAGCCTCAACAGTGTAAGGACACTGATTAAATGTTTATATTCAAAACATCCAAAGATTTATAAAACATAATTGTACCTTATGCAGTCCAATATGCACATCCTTGATGGTGTATTTGAGATACATGCAGGAGAATGCACATGCTGGTCAAAAACCACAACATGTACTGCACATGCTTCCCATGCTGGTTTCTACAAAAAAGGTAAGGGAAAGAAATTTAAATATTAGCCTTTTGTCATTTAAAAAGGCCTGTTAATGCTGATATTTTATATTTTTATTCAAGACCTCCATATTACTACTTTTACAATTGGATCAGATTAATTAATTATTTAAATGTTTGCTTTGCTGAATGTATATTCAAATTATGCAATATAGTTTTCAGGTGGACCACTGTGTTGTAGTGTTCCTTTTGTCACACAATTTGGATTATTTTCATCTTGTAGTCGGGCAGGTTGTTCCTCATTAGATGAATTTTTGTAAGTCTGTTTTTATGACAATTAAATATCCAGGAAGAACAAAGCCACATAATGAAAAATCATCAAAGCCACGTTTTACCTAGAAAAAAAAAAATAATCTCAGAATTGCCTATAATATATAGTATTTGGCTGTTGTTTTATTTGTCAAAAATGTCAGCATTAGTAACACAATCTTAACATTTATGGGTATTTTCATCATTTTTGTGAAGCTCTGAACTAAAGATGGCTAAAGTCACTGAAATCTGTTCTGCTTGCAAATTTGCAGGTTTAAAAAAAAGTGGACCCATTGAAGTCAATGGGGAAAAAAAAATCCAAGTTCCGCCTAAAATTAAGGTATAAGTAGCAATGGTAAATAAATGGGTCAGGGATGTGAGAATGGCTGGGTAACACGTATCAACCCAAATTAAAAAAAAAAAAACACAGCCCAGTACCGGAAACTTCATGGGTTTTGTCATTTACATAGTATTTTTGAGATTTCTAGAAATTTCCAATTTTTTTGACTTTGCAAATTCGAAATTTTAAAAATGTAAGTTTTTTACATTTGAAAAATCACACAAAAAATATGCAAAGTCTGAGTTCTGGTGGATCCATGAAATCGCTCGAAACGAGTCCGGTTCATCTGTATCTGTGACGTAAAAACAATAACATGTTAAAAATAAGATAACACTTGTGGTGCCATTATTCAAAAAGGAACCCCCGTGTCCAATCATGTAAATACTGGCCAGTCAGTTTAACAGTTGTAAGAAGCTTAAAGAAGGTATATTAAAGGATATGTACATTCAGAAAACAACTAAAGTTTAAATAGAAGATGTATCCCTAACTAAACCTTTTCTGTATACCAGGTCAATGTGTGGACTGGACATTGGAGGCATTTTATATACACTGGTCAATGTGTACTAGACATTGGGGCATTTTATAAATAGAGGTCAATATGTTGACTGGACATTGAGACATTTTATATATACTGGGCATTGTGTGGACTGGACATGGGCATTTTATATAACTGGGCATTGTGTGGACTGGACATTGAGACATTTTATATATACTGGGCATTGTGTGACTGGACATTGAGACATTTATATATACTGGACATTTTATATATATTGGGTGTTGTGTAGACTGGACTTGGGGGCATTTTATATATACAGTCAAGTGTCTGGACATTGGACATTTATAATAGAGGTCAATGTTGACTGGACTAGGGGCATTTTATATATACTGGGCAATGTGTGGACTGGACATGGAGCATTTCATATATTGGGCATTGTGTGGACTGGACATTGAGACATTTTATATATACTGGGCATTGTGTGACTGGATATTGGGGGCATTTTATATAAAAGTCAATGTGTGGACTGGACATTAGGGGCATTTTTATATACTGGTCAAGTGTGGACTGGCCATTGAGGCATTTTATATATACAGTCAATGGGTGGACTGGACATTGGGGGGGCATTTTATATATACTGTCAATGTGTGGACTGGCCATTGAGGCATTTTATATATACAGGTCAATGTGTAACTGGACATTGGGGCATTTTATATATTACTGGTCAATGTGTGGACTGGACATTGGGGCATTTTAAATATCCTGGGCATTGTGTGACATTTTATATATACAGGTCAGTGTGTGTACGGGACTTTGGAGGCATTTTATAAATACAGGTCAGGGTGTGGACTGGACATTGGGGCATTTTATATATACTGGGCAATGTGGACTGTACATGGGGCATTTTATATATACTGGGCATTGTGTGGACTGGTCATTAGGCATTTTATATATACTGGGCATGGTGTAGACTGGCCATTAGGCATTTTAATTTTACAGGTCAGTGTGTGGACTGGACATTGGGGGCATTTTATAAATACAGGTCAATGTGGGGACTGGATATTGGGGGCATTTTATATATACTGGGCAATGTCTGGACTGGACTAGGGCATTTAATTATACTGGGCATTGAGTGGACCGGACATAGAGGCATTTTATATATACTGAGCAATGTGTGGACTGGACATTTTATATATCTGTTCAGTATGTGGACTGGACATTGGAGCATTTAACATATATTGGGCAATGTGTGGACTGACATTGAGGGCATTTTGTATATACTGGGCAATGTGTGGACTGGCACATGGGGACATTTTATATATACAGGTCAGTGTGTTTACTGGCATGGGGGGCATTTTATAAATACAGTCAATGTGTGGACTGGACATGGGGGCATTTTATATATACTGGGCAATGTGTGGACTGGACATAGGGACATTTTATATATACCGGGCAATGTGTGGACTGGACATTTTATATAATACAGGTCAGTGTGTGTACTAAACATTGGGGGCATTTTATACATACAGATTAGTGGTGTGACTAGACATTGTGGGCATTTTATAAATCACAGAAGGTCAGTGTGTGTACTGGACATTGGGGCTTTTATATTACAGATCAGTGTGTTCTGCTGCACATACTAAGTGCCTTATATACCCATATGCCACACCCCCTATGTATATCAAAAATCAAAGCTGAATCATGAATCGCCGCCGGGAAGTGAGTTCAGCCAGCAGAGATGTGGATTGAGCACCACCAGAGCGGTAAGGGACTGACCCAGTAGAAAACCAAGGTTTGGTTTTCAGGCTATTCTGTAAGCCTGAAAACCTCAGATGGTATACGGTATATATACTGGGCAATGTGTTGACTGGATATCGGGGCATTTTATATATACTAGGCAATGTGTGAACTGGACATTGGGGGCATTTTATATATACAAGTCAGTGTGTAGACTGGATGTTGGGGGCATTTATATTACAAGTTAGTGTGTGGACTGGACATTGGGGGCATTTTATATATACAGAAGGTCAGTGTGTGTACTGGACATTGAGGTATTTTATATATACGGGTGTTGTGTGGACTGGACATTTTATATAATACAGGTCAGTGTGCGGACTGAACATTGGGGGCATTTTTACATACAAGTTAGTGTTGGGACTAGACATTGGGGGCATTTTATATATACAAGAAGGTCAGTGTGTGTACTGGACATGGGGGCATTTTATATATACTGGTGTTGTGTGGACTGGACATTGGGGACATTTTATATATACAGGTCAATGTGTGTACTGGACCTTGGGGGCATTTTATAAATACAGTTCAATCTGGACTGGACATTGGGGGCATTTTATATATACTGGGCAATGTGTGGACTGTATAGGGACATTTTATATATACCCGGCAATGTGTGGACTGGACTTTTATATATACAGGTCAGTGTGTGTACTAAACATTGTGGGCATTTATAATACCG
>JAACNH010002404.1:3993-40512 GCA_019447015.1 Hymenochirus boettgeri
ATCTCTAGGAATGGTTTTTACCTTTTGGGAAGGTGGAAGTAGTAGGAGAGCACGAGTGCCCAAGGACTCTAGGAATGGTTTTACTTTTGGAAAGAGTTGAAGGTAAGTAGGAGCCCCGAGTGCCCTAGGACTCTAGGAATGGGTTTTTCACCTTTTGGAAGGTGAATTTGAAAGTAGTAGGAGACTGAGGGCGAGTGCCCTAGGGACTCTAGGAATGGTTTTTACCTTTGGGAAGGTGAAGTAGTAGGAGCACTGAGTGCCCTAGGGACTCTAGGAATGGTTTTCACCTTTTGGGAAGGGGGGGGTTTAATATTGTTACAATATATCCTACCCCCACCCAGATCATCTCCACTAGTTCTTCTATTAGTGTGGGAATTTTTACAAATATTTTAAATTTTTCCCACAGACATTTTGTCTTTTTGAATATATACTGGACGGCTCCTATCTTTATTATATGTTTTTTAATCAAGTGTGTATATTTTAATGTATATCTAATAAAATCTATATTTTAATTCTATGTTACTGTATAACTGATGCACCTTCAAGTAAGGGTAATAATTTGAGAGGGGGATACTTTTTTCTGCTCTTGTGTTCTTTAATAAAACTAAACAGAAGAAAGGGGGTTTTTACCAGTAGAGAGACCCTGTAATCATTTATCTGTGTCTATTCTCTTTACCATTAAATGTTCTTGGCTCCCCCATACTCCATCGGGCATTTGCAGCTGGGTACGCACAAGTAGGCATTTCTGTACATCAGTCAGTCGGCCTGAAATATCGGAGGAATTTTTAATGACCCTGTCTATTGATTTACACAAAAGGATGATCAGACATGTTGGAAAATCAAGGGTGGTCATGTGGTCTCCTATGGACCACACGATGGGTTGAGACAGTGCATGTGGTCTCCTATGGACCACACGATGGGTTGAGACAGTGCATGTGACAGTGCATGTGGTCTCCTATGGACCACACGATGGGTCGAGACAGTGGGGATTTTTCCAGTCTTTCTGCCTGTACCGACCCCTTACGTCTCCCATGTTCTCTCGGGGTTAATTCTCAGCCTCCTCTTGTCATTTCTTTTGATATTTTATTCTGTTTGAATTCCAGATCAGGTAATGAAATTGCCTGCGTTTTGGTAATTAGTGTGGCCTGGGATATTGGGCAATTAGTGGCCGGGAAATGAGATAAACTTTAGAATTTCACATTCTCTTTGTACTTGATTCCTTCAATAAGTCTGGGTGTTTACTAATCCAGATAATGTACATGGGGAAATGTCTATAGGGTCTGTGTTACATAGTTTATGTAATGAGGTAAGCCCACAGCTGGTAGGGCCAATTAACCCTGTGTATAGATTTCAATCTCATGGTGGTTGGAGACCAACAAGGCTTGCTGTACATTCCTAGGAAGGATGAAGGACCAGCAGTAAAGCTGGGTACACACCGTACAGATAAAGCCCCGATACAGTCTGATCCGACGGAGCTTCATCGGTACTGTGTCTACCTTACTTTTCTGAACGAGCGCCTGGTAGTCTCCCTATAGGGGAAAATATCTGTTGTATTCAATTAGATCAACTGGACTTGAAATGTAGTTCTTGAAGACGTTTCGCTAGTCATCCGACTGGCTTTCTCAATTCAGAATCACTTGTACAAGAATCTGTGGCAATTATGTACCCTGGAAAATCCCAATTAGCATATCACAGCCAGGTGTTAAGTGTGTGATTAGATAGTGGCTAAGAGGTGTTATAGGAACGCCCAGAGTAAGGTGTTAAAACAGCATTGTACATGGCAGACAGTTGGTGTCGAACCCCCCCACCTCTATTTAGGCTTGGTTTCTTTATTTTCACATAAATGGCCTCCTTAACACCTCTCTTGAACCAGTCACGTTCCTTCTCCAGTATGTTAACATTACAATCTTCAAAGGTATGTCCTTTATCCTTAAGATGCAGATACACGGCTGAGTCCTGACCCGAGGAATTGGCTCTTCTGTGCTGGGCCATACGTTGATGCAGTTGCTGTTTGGTCTCCCCCACATACAAATCAGAGCATTCTTCACTGCACTGCACTGCATATATGATGTCGCTTTTCTTGTGTTTTGGTATTGGGTCTTTCGGATGTACCAATTGCTGCCTCAGTGTGTTGTTCGGTATAAAGCAGACAGGGATACGATGTTTATTGAAAATTCTTCTTCATTTCTCGGAGACCCCTGCTACATATGGGATGACCATAGACCCTGCTACATATGGGATGACCATAGACCCCTGCTACATATGGGATGACCATAGACCCTGCTACATATGGGATGACCCTATATGGGAGTTGGCCGAGGGAACACAGAGTCCCGAGCGTTCTCCCTATGCTGTCTATATGCTGTGCATAGGGGGCGCACTCGGGACTGTGTGTAGCCCAATCATTTGATCTTGCAGATCCTGTCTGCTCAGTTCCTCTCCCCTCCCTTGGTGTCTATGGCCATATACACGGCTAGTAATAGTCCCAGTCGTTACACTTGGCTTTACCGACTTCTGATTTATATCTTCTGTCTCTGAGACTAAAGCCATTAAATTTGATCGGATCGCTCAAAATATCGTTCCCGTCTATGACGTTTTTCTGATCGACCACTCGACAATGTTGAGTTATGGGAAAGATGTAGTTCGGGCAAGTTTAGAACATTTTCTGCCAACCCCATCTTTCCGCAGATTTGCCCTTGAAAGAAGTCAGATGGACCGGCAGCTCTCGTGGCTTCCGGTCCGGAACCAATTGCTTCCTTCCGTGCACAGAAAAGGCCCCAAAGACAAGCAGAATGGAGCCATGGGAATGCGGGCTGGTAAGTATATTTAGAGACCAAATTAAGTTGTTTTGACCATGCGAGGTCTAGGATATGGGGGTTTCCAATATACCCCTTTAAATTTGAGTGGTTCTTCCGATCGGATTTCTGATCTTTGCAACCAATAGGGTACATTTTTTTATTTTTGCCACTAGAGAGCGCTGTGTACTTAATTGTGAGAACACAATAAATAAGATAAATGCTATTTTAATAGGATTAACCCTTCAGTTACCATGGACATGGCTTGTTCCCCACACCAAGACTGTATGTAAACATGTTTATATTAAAGCCATAGAACTACACCAGTTTTAAGGCCAACAAAGAATTGGGTTAAAAGTTGGTTGGTTGATGGGGACAGCGTTTGGATAACTTTATCTTTTCCAAATATCATTGATCCACTGTTATTTATAGGGAACTAAAATGCCATTCAAATTCTAACAGCCTCCTGTTTGTCACATGGTTCTACTGCTATGGAACAGTAATCAATGAGAATATGGGGGAAAACAATATGGCAGCTCCAACACGCATAACCCATTCTCCTGCCTCGTTATTTATATATCTCAATAGTCAGGGCCCCGTTGTTAATATGTCCAGCCATTCATAACCTTTCATCTGTTAAATGGCTTATATAGAAATCTTACTAAGGGCCCCGCGGCCCCAGATTAGTCAATCCCTAGATACATAGAATGTGCCAGGTGTTAACCCTTTCCTAGCACCTCCCTGAGAATCTTTCCTACTCCCACTGTGCTCTATTCCTTGGCTTGTACATAACCGTAATTAGAGGAATAATTCACTTCCCTTTATTAATATTATCGGCTCCCTACGGGGGAGGGAATTAAAGGAATAAATAAAAGGGGCTGATGTTGTTAAAGCAAAAAAACCCGGAGTAACGAGAGAGAAGACGCGATCAGGTCACCTAGACTAGAGAACTCTCTATTATTACCTGTTCTAGGGTCACCTGTGTATTGTCTATTATATAGCCTATTACACAGACATTTACTGGTACTTTATCCAATCACAGTGCGGCAAACCTATTGTGACGTTTCTACACAGAACGACAAGACATTATTTTATAATAATAAAACTTGCAGGCAGCTGAACACGAGGGGTTAAATATATTCTTTGCCATTTATGAACCGGGCCCTACCTTATTAGGACCCTTTCGCCCTACTGTGATGGGAGAGTTTCTTTCATACAGGGCTATTCAATAAATAAGAGATGGAATTAGATACCCAGAGACCAGGAAAGAGTTAACGTTAACCCCGTCCTGTTGGACATAAACCATAGAGGTGCTGGTGTGTTGGTCCCATTACGTCGGCCATTTGTTACACGATTTCGCACTTTGTAGAAATCACAGTCTCAGGCCTTACAGGGGGGTCCAGTGAGAGACGACGAGCAACTAAACAGCCCATCATGTTACCCACCTGGGACCCCCAGTGACAAGACATGGACCTTTACCTGTGACCTTGAGTGACTTAGCAGGGTCAGTTCTGGGGGGACCCAGTGGGTCCTGGACTCAGTCCAACCCCCATTATTCTGGTTTCCATTCCATTTCCTCTCTGCACATTAAACAAAGGAGGAAGTTTCCGCTCTAATAACCCTGTGTACTTGTCATTCCGCATTGACTTTAACTGCCAAACACAGGTCTGAGCTCCTAGGCAGCCCCAGGGTCTCGTCACGTGGATCCACCCAGAGCTTTTAGCAGATACTCAAGATCCCTGGCAGAACATGGCACGGAGGGGGAGAACTTGCCAGAACTGGTCTCAGGGTAGGGATGGAGGGTTATGATCATCTTAATGATAAAGATCATTAGTGTGTCTGCCTCCTGTTATAGAAACATAAACCAACAGTATAGAAAGGGTTAACGGTGCTGTACAGTACACTAAACCCACAGTACACTAAACCCACAGTACACTAAACCCACGTGCACTAAACCACAGTGCACTAAACCCACAGTGCACTAAACCCACAGTGCACTAAACCCACAGTACACTAAACCCCACAGTTAAACACTAAACCCACAGTACACTAAACCCACAGTGCACTAAACCCACAGTGCACTAAACCACATGTACACTAAACCCCAACCGTACCTAACCCACAGTACACTAAACCCAAGTACACAAACCCACAGTCCTAAACCCACGTGCACTAAACCCACAGTCACTAAAACCCACATTGCACTAAACCCCAGTCACTAAACCCACAGTACACTAAACCCACAGTCACTAAACCCACAGTACACTAAACCCACAGTACACTAAACCCACAGTACACTAAACCCACAGTCATAACGACAGTACCTAAACCCACAGTACACTAAACCCACAGTACACTAATAAACCCACAGTACACTAAACCCACAGTACACTAAACCCACAGTACACTAAACCCACAGTCAGACGGACAGTACGCTAAACAGACAGTCAGACGGACAGTACTAGTAAGCTATGGGGCATATTTAATTAAAATGTTTGCTGATTTAAGGTACCCTCAGTTTTGGAAACTATCGATTCCGTGGGTTGGGTTATAGTAGAAGTACAGCCACATAGATACATTTACAGCCGTAGGCGTACATTTGCCATACAATACCATGCGATACAGAGATTCAAGGTTGATAAATGGAAGGTGATACTATAAATGGCTCTGTGTTAAAGGGTATCTCTTATTGTAGGGCACCCCTGCCCACCCCCAACCACCATGTTAGAATACTAAATAAAGCAGCACAAACATACTTACATTGCTACCGTGACTCTCTCTTTACGGCCCTTTGCTTGCCGGAAGCTGCAAAAAGGGGCCGGACCGGCAGCAGCGCCTGCCAGCAATTCAGAGTGTCCTGGGAAACAAAGCAATGTAAGTATGTTTGTGGTGCTTTATTTAGTAATCTAACTCGCCGGTTGGGGGTAAAGATTTAAAGGTAGAGGGTGAGGCAGGCATGGAGGGATCTAGAGGGTGGGAGGGATTAGAGGCAGAGACCTTTGGACAGGAAGACAGCTCCTACTCTTCATTTCCTGGATTTTGAACAAGCACTGCATGAGAACCATAAGGAGCAGAGGTGTAAGGTAAGGATTTTTTTACACTATACAGATGGGCCAGTGGTGGGTTTAATTTTAGTTTTTGGCGTGGACATGCCCTTTAAGTGAATCCCTGTTGGAAAGGGATCTTGGAGTTTTGGTGGATAACAAACTTAAAGGAAGCAAGCAGTGCCAGGCGGCAACAGCCAGAGCCAGCATGGTATTGTCTTGTATAAAGAGAGGTATGGATTCAAGGGAGGAAAATGTAATTCTCCCTCTTTACAAAGCATTGGTAAGGCCTCATTTGGAATATGCAGTGCAATTTTGGAATCCTGTGAACCAAAAAAAACAGAAAAAAACTGATGGAGGTAGCAAAATAGTCCCTAAAACAGCACAAAATAATAATAACACCTTGTAATGTGTATCCATGAGTATTGTGTGCTGTTTTAAGGTAAATAAAGTATTGGTTTATTACTTTATCTCAAGTGGTTATATTTCACGTTAGTAAGTCCCGGTATGAGGGGATATTTTCTATCTCCATCTGTTTTTTTCTTTAAAGGGATGGGATATCACATTTAATAGAGTTCATCCAGGGAAATTTCCCATTGCCAGTTGGAGTCAGGAAGGAATTTTTTCCCCTTCATAATTGTACGTTTTTTTGCCTTCCTCTGGATCAACAATTAGGCAGGAAATGTGGGTATTGCCGAGTAGGTTGGACTGGATGGACGTATGTCTTTATTCAACCTCAAATACTATGTTACTATGTAACTGTTATACAGACATTATGGGTAGGGTATAAAGGTTGGACTAGATGGACGTATGTCTTTATACAACCTCCAATACTATGTTACTATGTAACTGTTATACAGACATTATGGGTAGGGTATACAGGTTGGATTAGATGGATGTATGTCTTTATATAACCTCCAATACTATGTTACTATGTAACTGTTATACAGGCATTATGGGCAGGGTATAAAGGTTGGACTAGATAGATTATTCATCTAGTATTTATTCATCCTCTAATACTATGTTACTATGTAACTGTTATACAGACATTATGGGTAGGGTATAAAGGTTGGACTAGACAGACGTATGTCTTTATACAACCTCCAATACTATGTTACTATGCAACTGTTATACAGACATTATGGATAGGGTATAAAGGTCGGACTAGATGGACGTATGTCTTTATACAACCTCCAATACTATGTTACTATGTAACTGTTATACAGACATTATGGGTAGGGTATAAAGGTCGGACTAGATGGACGTATGTCTTTATACAACCTCCAATACTATGTTACTATGTAACTGTTATACAGACATTATGGATAGGGTATAAAGGTTGGACTAGATGGACGTATGTCTTTATACAACCTCCAATACTATGTTACTATGTAACTGTTATACAGACATTATGGGTAGGGTATAAAGGTTGGACTGGATGGACGTATGTCTTTATACAACCTCCAATACTATGTTACCATGTAACTGTTATACAGACATTATGGGTAGGGTATAAAGGTTGGACTGGATGGACGTATGTCTTTATACAACCTCCAATACTATGTTACCATGTAACTGTTATACAGACATTATGGATAGGGTATAAAGGTTGGACTAGATGAACGTATGTCTTTATTCAACCTCCAATACTATGTTACCATGTAACTGTTATACAGACATTATGGGTAGGGTATAAAGGTTGGACTAGATGAACGTATGTCTTTATTCAACACCTCCAATACTATGTTACTATGTAACTGTTATACAACATTATGGTAGGGTATAAAGGTTGGACTAGATGGACGATGTCTTTATACACCTCCAATACTATGTTTCTATGTAACTGTTATACAGACATTATGGGTAGGGTATAAAGGTGTGGACTAGATGGACGTATGTCTTTATTCAACCTCCAAACTTGTACTATGTAACTGTTATACATACATTATGGGTAGGGTATAAAGGTTGGACTAGATGGACGTTTGTCTTTATTCAACCTCAAATACTATGTTACTATGTAACTGTTATACAGACATTATGGGTAGGGTATAAAGGTTGGACTAGATGGACGTATGTCTTTATACAACCTCCAATACTATGTTACTATGTCAACTGTTATACAGACATTATGGGTAGGGTATAAAGGTTGGACTAGATGGACGTATGTCTTTATACAACCTCCAATACTATGTTACTATGTAACTGTTATACAACATTATGGGTAGGGTATAAAGGTTGGACTAGATGGACGTATGTCTTTATAACAACCTCCAATACTATGTTACTATGTAACTGTATACAGACATTATGGTATAGGGTATAAAGGTTGACTAGATGGACGTATGTCTTTATTCAACCTCCAATACTATGTTACTATGTAACTGTTAGACAGACATTATGGGTAAGGGTATAAAGGTTGGACTAGATGGACGTATGTCTTTATACAACCTCCAATACTATGTTACTATGTAACTGTTATACAGACATTATGGGTAAGGGTATAAAGGTTGGACTGGATGGACGTATGTCTTTATACAACCTCCAATACTATGTTACTATGTAACTGTTATACGACATTATGGGTAGGGTATAAAGGTTGGACTAGATGGACGTATGTCTTTATACACCTCCAATCCTATGTTACTATGTAACTGTTATACGACATTATGGGTGGGTATAAAGGTTGGACTAGATGACTATGTCTTTATACAACCTCCATACTATACATACGCTACAACTATACTAGATACTACTACTCTATACTAACAATACTATACTCAATACTATACATACTATATACTATACTAATCATATACTCTATCTCTATAACTAAATACTATACTATCTCTCTACTAACTACTCTATACGTATCTATCTCTATACTATCTAAACTATACTGAAATGCTATTACTATACTCATACTCTCTACTATACTATATCCTATACTGTACCTCTCTACTATATACATTACTATATTATATCTCTATCTAGACTATACTATACCTATACTATACTATACTATCTATACTACCTTACTATCTAATATACTGTCCTCTCTAATACTAACTCTATACTTATCAATATAATATACATACGTATACTATACATATCTAATTACTCATACTCCTCTACTATAATCTGACACTCTTATACTATCTATACATAAAGACTAATACTCTATCTGTTGTATTCAATTTAGATCAACTGGACTGAAATGTAGTTCTTGAAGAAAAACGTTTCGCTAGTCATTCCGAACTGGCTTTCCTCAATCAAATGACTTGTACAAAGAATCTTGGCAATTATGTACCATGGAAAATCGCCCATTTAGCATATCCGCACACCGGTTAGGTGTGATTAGATAGATGGCTAAGAGTTGTTATAGGAACGCCAGAGTAAGGTGTAAACGTCATTGGTACATGGCAGACATTTGTGTTCGAACCCCCAAACCTCTATTTAGGCCTTGGTTTCTTTATATATTTTTTTTTTTTTTGGGGTGGGGTTCGCACACAACTGTCTGCCATGTACAATGCGTTTTTTAACACCTTACTCTGGGCGTTCCTATAACACCTCTTAGCCACTATCTAATCACACCCTTAACACCTGGCTGTGAATATGCTAATTGGGATTTTTCCAGGGTACATAATTGCCACAGATTCTTGTACGCGTCATTCTGAATTGAGAAGCCAGTCGGATGACTAGCGAAACGTCTTCAAGAACTACATTTCAAGTCCGTTCATCTATTGAATACAACAATATACATGACCGGATTGGATGACTATTACAGATCTCCCGTGACCATGGATGGATGAATATTACAAGATATCATGACCTGGATGATGAATATTACAACAGATAACCAGTGACCTGGATTAGATAGATCGAACTAGTGATATCAGATATACCGTGACCTGGATGGTGAATATTACAGAAATGTACCGTGACCTGGATGAATGAATATTACAGATATAACCGTGCCTGTGATGACGATAACTGAACCTGTATATGATTTAATACCGACCCTGCTGGAATGACATTACAGATATACGTGACCCTGCTGAATGAATTACGAATATTACCGGAGATATACTACAGATACCGTGACCTGGATGGATGAATCATTCAGATATACCGTGCCTGGATGGATGAAAGTACAGATCCTCCTTGGTGAGGACGACAAGCTACTATACTCAACTAATACTATATACTATACTCTATACTATACTAATACTATATACTATAACTCTATCCTAATACATACTATACTCTATAAACTAACTAATATACCTATCTCTCTACTATACTATACTATGCTATACTATACTAATATACTGTACTCTCTACTATACTATACTATCACTCTTATTATCCTATCTCAATATACTATACTATACTCTATACTATACTAATATACTATACTCTCTACTATACTATAACCTATACTAATATACTATACTCTCTACTATACTATACCTATACTAATATACTATACTCTCTACTATACTATACTATACTAATATACTATACTCTCTACTATACTAAATAACTATACTCTATACTATACGAATATACTATATCTCTACTATACTATACCTATACTAATATAACTATCTCTCTTACTATACTAATACTATACTCTACTATACTATACTCTCTACTATACTATAAACTATAACTAATCTACTTACCTACTACTATACTATATACTATACTATACTATACTAATATACTATATCTCTACTATACTATACCTATACTAATATACTATACTCTCTACTATACTATAAAATACTATACTAACTATCTCTACCTACTAACTATACTATACTATACTAATATACTACTCTCTACTATACTAACTATACTACTATACTATACTATACATTATATACTCTACTCTATCATACTAATATACTATACTCTCTACTATACTATACTATATCTAATATACTATACTCTCTACTATACTATACTATACTAATATACTGTACTCTCTACTATACTAATATACTATACTCTATACTATACTAATATACTATAATCTCTACTATACATACTATATATATACTATACTCTCTACTATACTATACTATACTATATACTACGTCTACTATACTATACTATAACTAATACTTACTGTACTCTCTACTATACTAATAATACTATACTCTATACTATACTAATATACTATACTCTCTACTATACTATACCTATACTAATATACTATACTCTCTATTATACTATACTAATATACTATACTCTCTACTATACTATACTCTATACTATACTAATATACTATACTCTCTACTAACTTACTATACCTATAACTATACTATACAAATACTATACTATATCTATACTATACTAATTACTTACTCTCTACTATACTATACCTATACTAACATACTATACTCTCTACTATACTATATTATACTATACTCTATACTATACTAACTATACTAATATAACTCTCCTCTATACTATACTAATATAACTATACTCTAATACTATACTATATAACTATAATCTCTACTATACTAACTCTACTACTATAACCTATACTAATATACTATACTCTCTACTATACTATACTATACTAATTACTAACTCTCTACTATACTATACTAACTATACCTAATATACTATACTCTCTACTATACTATACTATAACTAATTCTATACTCTCTACTAACTATACTATACTACTATACTTACTCTCTTCTACTATACTAATACTAACTCTATACTATACTCATATAATCCTACTATACATAACTATACACATATAAATTTATACTCTCTACTATACTATACCTATACTAATATACTATAATCTCTACTATACTAACTATACTAATATACTATACTCTCTACTATACTATACTATACTAATATACTATACTCTCTACTATACTATACTATCTAATATACTATATACTCTACTAATACTATACTATACTAATATACTATACTCTCTACTATACTATACCCTATACTAATATACTATACTATACTATACTATACTAATATACTATACTACTATACTATACTATACTATACTATACTATACTAATATACTATACTCTCTACTATACTATACTATACTACTAGACTAACTCCTATACTATACTAATTACTAACTCTTCTATACTTATACTATACTATATACTATAACTCTAACTATACTAACCTATACTATACTTCTACTATACTATACTATACTATACTATACTAATATCTACTATACTACTCTCTCTATACTATACTATCTATACTATACTATACTAACTATACTATACTCTCTACTATACTATACTATAACTATAATACTAATAGACTATACTTATATACATACTAATATACTATACTCCTACTATACTATAACTCTATACTATACTAATACTATCTATATATCTCTATCTATACTATACATACATACCTACTATACTCTCTACTATACCTATACTATACTATATACTATACTCTATACTAATAACTATATATTACTAATAATATACTCTATACTCTCTAACTATACTATACTACTATACTATACTAACTCTATATACTATCCTAATATACTAATACTACACTCTATACTATACTATACTAATATACTATACTCTCTACATACTATAACTATACTAACTATACTATATCTCTCTACTATACTATACTATACTATAACTATACTCTACTAACTATACTATCTATACTATACTCTCTACTATACTAACTATATATACTATACTCTCTATCTAACTATATCTATACTAATATACTACTCTCTACTAATATACTCTATACTATACTAATATCTATACTACTCTATACTATCCATAATACTATCCTAAATATACTATACTCTCTACTATACTATACTAATATACTATACTAATATACTATACTCTCTACTATACTATACTAATATACTATACTATACTCTATACTATACTATACTAATATACTATACTCTCTACTATACTATACTCTACAATCTAAACTCTATACATACTATACTCTCTCTATACTATATATATACTATACTCTATACTATAAAACTAATAATACTATAACTCTCTACTATCTATATAACTAAAACTATACTCTATACTATACTATAGTATACTAATATATACTAACTCTCTACTATAACTATCTCTTACTATACTAATACTACTACTCTATACTATACTATACTAATATCTATACTCTCTACTATAACTATACCTTCTATATACTATACTACTATACTTATACTATATATACTAATACTCTATCTATACTATACTATAATACTATACTATACTAACTACTAAATAACTCATATACTATACTAATTACATACTCTCTACATACTATACTCACTATACTATCAATAACTATACGATCTCTATACTAACTACTATCTATATACTATACTCTACTACTATACCTATACTAATATACTATACTACTACTAATCCTATACTAATATACTATACTATACTATCTAACTAATATAACTATACTCTCTACTATACTATACTCTATTACTATACTAATCTACATACTATACTCTTATACTATACATACTATATCTATCATAACTAATACCTTACTCTACTATACTATACCTATACTAATATACTATACTATACTATACTTACTATACTCTATACTATACTATACTCATATATCTATACTCTCTACTATACTATACTCTATACTATACTAATATACTATACTATCTCTCTATAACTTATCTAAATACTATACTATATACGATACTAACTACTATACTATACTATACTAATCTACTATACTGAACCTAATACTAATACTAATATACTATAAACTAATCTCATCTATACTATACTAATATACTATACTCTCTACTATACTATACCTATACTAATATACTATACTCTCTACTATACTATACTATACTCTATAACCTATACTATACTAATTAACTATACTCTCTACTATACTATACCTATACTAACATACTATACTATACTCTATACTATACTATACTAATATACTATACTCTCTACTATACTATATACTATACTAATATACTAATATACTATACTATACTATACTCTATACTATACTAATATACATACTCTCTACTATACTATACTAATATACTATACTATACTCTATACTATACTATACTATACTAATATCTACTAACTCTCTATCTATACTATAACTCTATACTAACCAATACTATACTCATAACTAACTACTACATACTAATACTATACTCTCTACTATACTATACTACTATACTATCTAATATCTCTATATACTTCTCTAACTATACTCTCACTACTATACTATATACTAATATACTATACTCTCTACTATACTATACTTAACTATAATACTCTCTACTATACTATACTCTATACTATACTAATATACTATACTATACTCTATACTATACTATACTATACTAATATAACTACTACTACATACTCTCTATTAACTATACCTATACTATACATACTATACTAATACTATACTATACTATACTCTTAATATATACTATACTATACTATCTCTACTACTATAACTATATATTATAACTATACTATATACTATCCTACTATATACTTTTATTATCTATACCTCTATATCTATATTATCGATAACTATCTCACTCGTCACTATACTAACTATCACCTATATACATCTCCTTCTACATACTATACTATATCATACTATACTCCTATATCAACCTTACTACTCAATACTAACCTATACTACAGACATACCTATACTATACATCTCTATCGATACTAAGCCATATAAACTCTCTATACTAATATACTTACTAATTACTATACGATCTACACTACTATACCCCAGATATTCTATATACTATAAACTAATGCTATAACTGTATACTATACGTATACTAAATTATATACTCTACTCTTCTACCTACCTATCTATAACTTACTATAACTATTACTAACTATGCTAACTATAACTAATATACTACTCTCTACTAGTACTAACTCCTATCTATCTAATACCTATACTATAACTCTATATACTATACATATCTATTAGTCGTCATCTATCGCTAGTAAACTATACTATAACTAAATAACTATAATCTCTCTATCACATCCATACTCTATAACTCTATACTATACTATACTTAACTATATACTAACTACTATACATACTAACTTATATACTATACTCTTATACATATACTCTATACTATATATACTAAATACTATCTCTACTATAACTATACCTATACAATAGTACTATACTACTACTATACTACTACATACGTCTATACTATAACTAAATACCATACCTCTACTATAACAAATACAATAAAACTATAACTCATAAACTAATAAATATACTATATAAAATACTAAAAATAAAACTTATAATATACAAAACCTAATAAAAAAACCTACTACTACTAAACTATAACTAAGATAATCAACTATACTCTATACTATACTAATATACTATACCTCTTAACCGATAAAAAAAATAAAAAAAACATAACGTACATCTATCTATAACTAATTAATAAAACTATCAAAAAACTATACTCTATACGATACTATACAATATACATAATCTCTCTAACTATACTATACCCATACTAACCTGGAAACGATACGATAAAATATATAACAAAAAAATAACAACTATAAATATATAAACTACTAAAGACTATCACTGATAAAAATAATAAAAAAAAAGAAAAAAAAATAAAAACAACAAACCTATACAACTATAACTCCTATACTCTCTATATAAGCTCACATCTAAACTCTCTATCTAATCTTCTATATATTATAAACTATACATATCTTACATACTATAAAAAAGATAACTCTAATATACTAATATACTATACTCTCTACTAGACTAAACTATAACTCTATCCTATCTAATACTAAATACTATCCTTCCTCTCCTATACTATACCTATACTAACTACTATACTATACTTATACTATCTATCACTCTATAACTTACTAATAATACTATAATCTCTTCTACTATCCTATATTATACTAGACAATATACATACTTACTATACTATACTAATATACTATACTCTCCTACTATACTATACCTATACTCTAATACTATACTAGAACTAATATCCTATACTCTTATACTATACCTATACTAACATACTTACCTATACTATACTATACTCTATACTAACTATATACTTATACTCTCTACGATACTATATTATAACTATCCATATACATACTCTACTATACTATACTAATATACTAGACTCTCTACTATCTATACTCTAGTCTATCCCTAATATACTAACTAACTCTATACACTACTATACTCATATACTATACTCTCTACTAACTCTTACCTATACATATCTATACTATACTATACCTATAACTATACTATAACTATACTCTATCTATACTATACAAATCCATACTCTCTTACTATACTATACTCTAATACTATCTAATATACCTACACTATACTCTATATACATACTATACTAATTATACTATACTATCTCTCTATAACTATCCTCTATAACTATAACTATATACTAATATACTATACTCTCTCTATACTATACCTATACTAAAAGCTACTCTATCTCTCTACTTCCTATACTCTTACTATAACTAATATACTAATCTATACTCGATACTTACTATACTAATATACTATACATACCTCTAGACTATACTCTATACTATCCTATACTATATCCTATACCTCTATATAACTATACCTTCTATATACTAATCACTCTCTACTATACTCTCTATCCGTATACTATCCTATACTAAGGATACTATACTCTCTACTATACTATACTATACGAATATACATACTATACTAACATACGATACCTCTCTACTATACCATATTATACTATAACTCTCTACTATACTACAATACATCTCCTACTATACTATACTATACTAATATACTATACTCTTTATTATACTATACTATACTATACTATACTATACTAATATACTATACTCTTTATTATACTATACTATACTAGGTTTGCGATACCACGGGTTATTGTTAATTTACGACCGTGGCCGTAGATGTAAAACTTTCGTACGTAGATTATCAAGCGTAGTAAAATACACTGAGTGGTTTTATTGACTGGGCGAAGATGCCAGCGTTGGGAGTTTTGGTCCCAGATGGTTTGGCTTCCCCTTGGCCGTTATAAACAGTGACAGTCAATGGTGAGAAATGCTGACGGCTGCCAGGGACAGATCACACAGCCCATCTGCTCCAAGAGGCTAAATTTAGTCTGATGCTTTAAAGGGCCTGATTGTGGCTGCCAAGCAGATTAGCTGGATCAGGGACACGAGAGTTTTCCCACTGTAAAGAGACAGTGCGCACGGGGCCCTCGGTTACTGTACCAAAGCGACCCAGTAGGGGCCCTGGGGCTGCATTATACATTAACCCCTGCTGTACCCTCCATGCATCTCTCCTCTTGCATTCTAATTAGTATTTTAACTGCAGATTATATGGGGGAATTCATGGTCTGGTATTCAGCACTGAAGGAGTTAAATTCATTTCATTCCGGCAGGACCCAGGATTGGGGTTAGTTGTACCTTTTATCACTAGAATTAAGCCCATAGGGAACATACAATGAGAATTCTGTGGATTCCTAGGACTGGCTGTGTTAATGGTGAGAAATCCGCTGACTAATCAATAAACAGAATGAGACCCATTACCCAGCGTGCGGAATGGAAACATCCTAATGCCTCTGAATATTTTATTACTGAGTCTCCTCATCATGTAACATTAACCCCTGCAGTGCTGCTCAGCCCCACAGATCACGTCTGTACACGGATATTAACTGTCTCCTCATCATGTAACATTAACCCCTGCAGTGCTGCTCAGTCCCACAGATCACGTCTGTACATGGATATTAACTGTCTCCTCATCATGTAACATTAACCCCTGCAGTGCTGCTCAGTCCCACAGATCATGTCTGTACACGGATATTAACTGTCTCTTTATCATGTAACATTAACCCCTGCAGTGCTGCTCAGTCCCACAGATCACGTCTGTACACGGATATTAAGAGCAAGGCAACACCAGCACATTTTAACATGCAATCCGATCACGCTAGGTAGTCTGGGGCCAGGTCCAATAGGGCTACACTATCTACACTATCTGCACTACTATCTGCACTACTATCTGCACTACTATCTGCACTATCTACACTAACTGCACTATCTACACTATCTGCACTATCTGCACTATCTGCACTATCTACACTATCTACACTATCTACACTATCTGCACTATCCGTTAATCAGAGTGCCTGCGATCTCCAATTTGCAATTTGCATGAGCTCCAATCCCTGAATATGACAGGGATCACAGCACCAACACGCGTGAATCACGCACTGAGGGCTATGCCACACTGCTGCGGTTTTTTTGCGCTTGCGTTTTTTTCATATCATTGAAAACGCAGCAACGCACCCGAAAACGCGTGTTTTAGGGTGCATTGCAATTTGCGTTCCGTATTTTAAATCACGTGCGTTTTTTTCATTAAATATTGAAAAACGCATGCGCAAACACAACAAAATCGCACATGAAATCGCACGCTCTTCTGTTTGCGTTGCAGTGTGGCCGTGCCCTTAGTGTGGCCTCGGCCTAACTTGGCCTTGCTAGGTGATTCCAACACAAACAGATCACTAGAGCAGACAGTCCAGTCACTTCCCCATCACAGAAGAAATAACTGAGAGTCCTGGATAAATCCCACTGGGCAGTGAATCGGGAGAATCCAGGGAATCGGGGACGGGAAGAGTCCAGGGGGTTTGTTTATTCTAAGGAATTATCTGCAGTATAGTATATATTATACATAGCTATAACCCTGTATATAGTATATATTATATATAGATATAACCCTGTGTATATAGTATATATAGATATAACCCTGTGTATAGTATATAGTATATATAGATATAACCCTGTGTATAGTATATATAGATTATAACCCTTGTAGATAGTATATATTATATAAGATATAAACCCGTGATATATAAGTATTATAGATATAACCCTGTGTTATAGTATATCAGTATCTATAGATATAACCGGTGATATAGTATATATGATATATAGATATAACCTTCATATAGTATATAGTATATATAGATATAACCCTGTGTATCTGTGATATAGTATATAGTATATATAGATATAACCTGTGTATAGTATATATTTATATATAGATATAACCCTGTGTATAGTTATATATTATATATAGATATAACCATGTTGTATATAGTATATAAGTATATGTAGATATAACCCTGTGTTATAGATATAGTATATATAGTAAACCCTGTGTATTGTATATAGATATATAGATATTAACCCTGTGTATATATATATTATAATTAGATATAAACCCTGGTAATAGTGATCATAGATATAAACAATGTTGTATCGTTATTATAGATATAACCCGGTGATAGTATATAAGTATAATAGAGTAAACCCTGTGTATGTTTGTATATATAGAGATAACTGTGATAGTTATAGTATATATTATATATAGATATAACCCGTGTTATAGTATAATTATATATAGAGAAACCTGGTATTGGTATAGGTATATATAGAATAACCCTGGTATAAGTTTATATATTATATATTAGAGATATAACACTGTGATAGTATAATTAAGATAGATATAACCCTTGTGTATAGTAACTTTATATATGATATAACCTGTGATAGTATATATTCTATAAGATATAACCCTGGTATAGTATCTATTATATAAGATATAACCTGTGTATAGTATATATTATTATAATATAACCGTGTATTGTGTATAGATAGATAGCTTATAACTGTGGAGTATAGTATATAATATATAGATATAACCCTGGGTATAGTATTTAGTATCTAGGTAGATATAAACACTGTTGTGTATAGATCATATTATATATAGATATAACCCTGTGTATAGTATATAGTATATATAGATATAACCCTGTGTATAGTATATATTATATATAGATATAACCCTGTGTATAGTATATATAGATATAACCCTGTATAGTATATAGTATATATAGATATAACCCTGTGTATAGTATATCGTATACATAGATATAACCCTGTGTATAGTATATATTATATATAGAATAACCCTGTGTATAGTATATATTATATATAGATATAACCCTGTGTATTGTGTATAGTATATATAGATATAATCCTGTGTATATAGTATATATTATATATAGATATAACCCTGTGTATATAGTATATATTATATATAGATATAACCCTGTGTATAGTATATAGTATATATAGATATAACCCTGTGTATAGTATATATTATATATAGATATAACCCTGTGTATAGTATATAGTATATATAGATATAACCCTGTGTATAGTATATATAATATAGATATAACCTTGTTGTATAGATATATTATATATAGATATAACCCTGTGAAGTATATATTATATATAGATAGAACCCTGGTGTATAGTATATAGTATAGATAGATAAACCCGTGGTAAGTATTAGTATATATAGCTATAACCCTGTGGATAGTATATTATATAAGATTATAACCTGTGTATAGTAATATATTGATATATAGATATAAACCCTGTGTATCGTCATGTATAGATAGATTATAACCCTGTGTATAGTATCGAGATAGATAGATATCACCCGTGTATAGATATATTATATATAGATTATAACCCTGGTATGTGTATAGTATCTATTAATATAGATATAACCCTGTGTATATAGTATATATTATTAGATATAACCCTGTGTATAGTATATAGTATATATAGATATAACCCTGTGTATAGTATATAGTATATATAGATATAACCTGTGTATAGTATTATAGTAAAATGCGATACCTGTGTATAGTATAAGTACGATTATAGATATGAAACATGTGATATAGTATATAGTATATATATATATAACCCTGTGTATAGTATATATTATATATAGATGACATAGTGATCCATGCAGTGACCATGTGTTTCCTATGTGGCTCAGTGTTCCGTGTGGTTTCCCTTTTCACCACAAGATGGCAGCAGAGCGCAGTGTGTCGCAGCCCAGCTGGTGAGGAGGACACCGGCGCCAATAGTGTTGGGGCCACACAAGGTTAATGGGGGATCGGCCCCTCCCTGTACAGAACCTTCACTGTCTGGGACCGGATCGGTGGGACCGAGAGACCTCACCTTCCTGACACAAGAGCCCCTGGGAAGATGGGGGCAGTGGTGGCCCCCGTGGGGGTTCCTTGTGGCCCTTGGCACTCACATGATCAGGTTGCCCTACTCGGATCTGTTACCGCTGAGGATTCTGGGAGTTCATGCTCCTGCCCTGGGGGCACCTTCCCCATTCCTCTGTATGTTGTGGATTCCAGGAGAGAGGGGATGCTGGGAGTTGTAGGCTGCTGATAAAGGTAAATGAATGGGTTAATAGTCCCCCTGCCCTGCCCAGTCACAAGTGGGTTAATCACCTGCCATGTCCACCCAGGGGTTAATATGGAGAATTTACTGGAGAGTTAAACCTATGGGGCACCAGCTTGTGAAGCAGGGGTTCACTGTTGCCCTTTAGGTGGCAGTTAGTAATGGGGCATTATTATCCAAGGGCACCAACAATGGCACAGGAGAGGGGACTGGTAGAAATCCAACTTCTAAACTTGCACATTGCAGTTAGAATGTACAGAGTCTGTTGGCCAGCTAGTGCCAGTCTGTATGTACGGAGAGGGTTTTAAATTGCTGGTGGCTAGTGCCAGTCTGTATGTACGGAGAGGGTTAAAGTGCTGGGGGGCTAGTGCCAGTTCTGTATGTACAGAGAGGGTTAAATACGGTGGCTAGGGCCAGTCTGTATGTTACAGAGAGGGTTTAATTGCTGGTGACTGTGTCAGTCTGTTGTAAGAGGGGTTTAAATTGCTAGTTAGGGATAGTGCCAGTTGTATGTACGGAAGGGTAAATTACTGGTGGGCTCGTGCCAGTCTGTATGTACAGAGAGGAGTTTAATTTACTGGGGGTAGTGCCAGTCTGTATGTACAGAGAGGGTGAAATTGCTGGTGGCTAGTGCCAGTCTGTATGTACGGAAGAGGTAAATTCTGGTGGCTATGCCGTCTGTATGTACAGAGAGAGTTAAATTGTGGGGGCTTGTGCAAGTATGTATGTACAGAGAGGGTTTAAATGCTGTGGCTAGTGCCAGTCTGTATGTACAGAGAGGGTTAAATTACTGGGGCTAGACCCCCAGTCCAGTAGGTAGGTAAGTATGAGGGTTAAATCTGCTGGGGCTAGGTCAGTCTGTAGTACGGAGAGGGTAAAATTGATGGTGGCTAGTGCCCAGTTATATGGAAAAGAGGGTTTAATTGTAGTGGCTAGTGCCAGTTGTATGTACGGACGAGGGTAAATTACTGGTGGGCTATGCCAGTCTGTATGTACAGAGGAGGGTTAATTATGGGGGCTAGTGACAGTCTGTATGTACAGAGAGGGTTAAATGCTGGTGGCTAGTTGCCAGTCTGATGTACGGAGAGGTTAAATTACTGGTGGCTAGTGCAAGTCTGTATTGTACAGAGAGAGTTAAATGCTGGTGCTAGTGCCAGTTGTATGTACAGACGAGGGTTTCAATTGCTGGGGCTAGGCCAGTCTGTATGTCCAGAGAGGGTTGAGGGTTTAAATTAATGGTGGCTAGTGCCAGTCGGATGTACGGAGAGGGTTAAATTGCTGGTGGCTAGTGCCAGTCTGTTATGTACGGAGAGGGTGTAAAATTGCTGGGGCTGTGTAAGTCTATATGTAAGGAGAGGGTTTTTAAATTTGCTGGTGGCTTAGTGCCAGTCTGTATGTACGGAGAGAGGGGGGTTAAATCTGGTGGCTAGGGCTAGTGTCAGGCTGTTATATGAATGGAGCGGGTTTTTTTTTAAATACTGGGGGCTAGTGCCAGTATGTCATGTACGGAGAGGGTTTGTTTAAATGCTGGTGGCTAGTGCCAGTCTGTATAAATGGAGCGGGGTTTAAATACTGGGGATTAGTGCCAGTCGTAGTACGGAGAGGGTTAAATTGCTGGTGGCTAGTGCCATGCTCGTATGTACGGAAAGGGTTAAAGTGCGGTGGCTAGTGCAGTCTGTATGAATGGAGATGGTTAAATTGCTGGTGGCTAGTGTCAGTCGTATGTACGGAGAGAGGTTAATGTGGTGCAGTGTCGTCTGGTGAATGGATGAGGGTTAAATGTAGGCCTAGTGCCAGTCTGTCTGTACGGAGGAGGGTTCAATTACTGGTGGCTAGTGCCAGTCTGTATGCTACGGAAGGAGGGTTAAATTACTGGTGGGCTAGTGCCAGTCTGTATGTACGAGAGGGTTTTTAAATTATGGTGGGGCTAGTGCCCGTCTGTATGTACGGAGAGGGTTAAATACTGGTGGATAGTGCCAGTCTGATGTACGGAGAGGGTTAAATTGCTGGCTGGCTAGTGCCAGGTACTGTGTACGGAGAGGGGTTAAATGGCTGGTGGTAGGACAGTCTGTATGTACGGAAGAGGGTTAAATGCTGGGGGTAGTGCCCAGTCTGTAGTACGGAGAGGGTTGAAATGCTGGGTGGCTAGTGCAGTCTGTATATGTACCGGAGGAGGGTTAAATTATGGTGGCTAGTGCCAGTCGGTATGTATGGAGGAGGGGTTTTAAAATACTGGTGGGCTAATGCCGTCTGTATGTACGGATGAGGGTTAAATTACTGGTGGCTACTGCCAGTCTGTATGTCATGGAGAGGTTAAAATTGCTGGATGGTAGTGCCAGTTCTGTATTGTTGGAGAGGGTTAAATGCTAGTGGATAGGGCCAGGTCTGTAATGTACGGCGAGGGTTGTAAATTGCTGGTGGCTAGTTCCGTCTGGATGTACGGAGAGGTTATTAATTGTGGCTAGTGCCAGTCGTATTGTACAAAGAGGGGTTAAGTACTGGTGGCTAGTGCCAGTCGTTATGTCGGAGAGAGTTAAATTGCTGGTGGCTAGTGCCAGTCTGTATGTACGGAGCGGTAAATTGCTCGTGGCTAGTGCCAGTTCTGTATGTACGGAGAGGGTATAAATTATGGTGGCTAGTGTCCAGTCTGTATGTACGGACGCAGGGTGAAATTACTGGTGGTAGTGCCAGTCTGTATGTACGGAGAGGGTAAATTACTGGTGGCCTAATGCCAGTCTGTTATGTACGGAGAGGGTAGTTTTAAATACTGGCTACTGCCGTCTGTCTGTAGGGAGAGGGTTGTTAATTTGTTGGTGGCTAGTGCAGTCTGTATGTAGGAGGAGGTTAAATTATTGGGTGGCTAGTGCCGTCTGTATGTTATGGAGAGGTGTTTTTTTAAATTACTGGTGGCTAATGCCAGTCTGTTGTACGGAGGGGTTAAATTATGGTGGCTCTGCCAGTCGGATGTATACGGAGCGGGTTAAATTGCTGTGGCTTAGTGCCAGTCTGTATGTATGGAGAGGGTTACTGCTAGTGGATAGGGCCAGTCTGTATGTAGGAGAGGTTTTTATTTATTTTTTTAAAATGCTGGGGTGCTAGTGCCAGTCTGTATGTACGGAGAGGGTTTTAAATTAATTGTGGATAGTGCCCAGTCTGTATGTACCAAAGAGGGTTTTTAAAGTATGGTGGCTAGTGCCAGTCTTGATGTACGGAGGGAGTTAAATTGCTGGTGGCTAGTGCCAGTCTGTATGTTACGGAAGGGTTAAATGCAGTGGCTAGTCCGTCTGTATGTCGGAGAGGTTAAATACTGGTGGCTAGTGCCAGTCTGTAGTACGGAGAGGGTTAAATTACTGGTGGTAGTTGCCAGTATGTATGTCCGGGGAGGGTTAAATGATGGTGGACTAGTGCAGTCTGATGTACGGAGGGGTTAAATTACTGGGGCTAGGGCCAGTCTGTATGTACGGAGAGGGTTAAATTACTGGTGCTAGTGCCAGTAGTATGTACGGAGAGGGTTAAATGACTGGTGGCTAGTGCGCCAGTCTCTGCTAATACGGAGAGGGTAAATTACGGTGGCTAGGTGCCAGTCGGTAGTAAGTAGAGGGTAAAATACTGGTGGCTAGGGCCAGTCGTATTACGGAGAGGGTTAAATTGCTGGTGGCTAGTGCCAGTCGGTATGTACGGAGGAGTTAAATTGCGGTGGCTAGTGCCAGTTGTATGTACGGAGAGGGTAATTAATCGGTGGCTAGTGCCAGTCTGTATGTACGGACGAAGCGGTTAATTACTGGTGGTAATGCCAGTCTGAGTACGGAGAGGGTTTATGTAAAATTTATGGTGGCTACTGCCAGGCTGTATGTAAGGAGAGGGTTTAAATTTTCTGGTGGCTAGTGCCATCTGTAGTATGTAGGAGAGGGTTAAATTGCGCGTGGCTAGGGCCAGTCTGTTGACGGATGAGGGTTTTAAATTGTGGGGGCTAGTGCCCAGTCTGTAGTACGGAGCAGGGTTAAATTACTTGGTGGTGTCCAGTCGGTCATGACGGAGAGGGTTAAATTATGGTGGCTAGTGCAGTATGGATGTACGGAGAGAGGAGACCCCCCCGAGTCCGGAGCGTTAAATTGCTGGTGGCTAGTGACAGTCTGAATAAGGAGGGGTTTAAATTGATAGTGGCTAGTGCAGTATGTATGTCGGAGAGGGTAAAATTGCTGGGGGATGTGCCAGTCCGTAGTTAAGCAAAGGTTCTTTAAATTGCAGGTGGCTAGTGCCAGTCTGTATGTACAGAGAGGGCTTAAATACTGGTGGCTAGTTGCCAGTCTTGTATGTATGGAGCGGGTTAAAATTTGCGAGGGGATAGTGCCAGTCTGTTAGGTATGGAGAAGGTTACAATACTGGTGGCTAGTGCAGTCTGTATGAAGGGAGAGTTAAGTAAATGTGGTGGCTAGGCCAGTCCTTGTATGTATGGGGGAGGTTAAATTGTGGTGGCTGTGCCAGTCGGTAGTATGGAGAGGGTAAATTGCTCGTAGTGGCTGTGCCAGTCTTGTAGTACGGAGATGGTTAAATTGTAGGGCTAGATGCCATGTCTGTATGTTACGGAGAGGGTTTTTAAAGTGCTGGTGGATAGTGCCAGATCCGTAGGTGAAGCAAAGGAAGGACTGGGGCTTAGTGGACAGTCTGTATTACAGCGCGGGTTAAATTGCTGGATTGGCTAGTTGCCAGTCTGTATGTAAGGAGCAGAGATGTGGGACTGGTAGAAATCAACTTCTAACTTGGCACATTGCAGTAGAATGTACAGAGCGTCTGTGCCAGCTAGTGCCAGTCTGTATGTACGGAGAGGGTTAAATTGCTGGTGGCTAGTGCCAGTCTGTATGTACGGAGAGGGTTAAATTGCTGGGGGCTAGTGCCAGTCTGTATGTACAGAGAGGGTTAAATTACTGGTGGCTAGTGCCAGTCTGTATGTACAGAGAGGGTTAAATTGCTGGTGACTAGTGTCAGTCTGTATGTACAGAGAGGGTTAAATTGCTAGTGGCTAGTGCCAGTCTGTGATAGGACAGTGCATGGTTAATCGACATGGCTTGGACCAATGAAACAGCTACTTTCATTTGGAAACTGTCACTACAGGAAATTTAGTTGCCATTTTGTTGGTGGAAGGAAAGAGCTGTGTAATACAGATTGTTACCTGGTAGGGAGAACTTACTGGACCAAGTGACCATTACCCATCATCCCCTGTACTACATCTCCAGCCTGGACTACTGGGTAAGGGATTTACCTTCCTCCCTGTACTGTCTGTGGGACTGAGGGACCAAGTGACAGAACCTTCCTCCCTGTACTGTCTGTGGGACTGAGAGGGTTAGTACTGCTGTACTAAGGACTGGGTGTTTGTCTTAAAGCTATATTCCTTGTGTTGCCATCTCATCCTGTACTGCTGTCAGTCATGGCCGTGATAAGCAGGGTGACAGGCATGCATTGACTGAATGTCCCTGTATAAGAAGCAGCCTTTGTAAAGATGTTCATGCTGCGTGGGAAGGAGGCAGTAATATTTTGGAAGACCAGTGACAATATTGCAGAATACAGTCTGTATTTTAGGACTAGAAATCTGCAGGATTGATATCTGAAGTAATTCTTCTGTTCTCGTTGACAGTGATATTGACTTTCTTTATAATGAGATCCAGTTGTCAATATAGATATTGTCACTGTTATGTCGGAGTCTAATTTAAAATGTCTCTAGAATTTTTTTGGAATGTGGCAACTATCAGAATTCTAGGAAAGGAGGACTGTGTCCTTGTACCTTTATACAGACAGAGAACTCTGATTTCTAATATCCTTATAATTTACAGTAGGAGATACATTATCCCTTTATAAATGAGTGGTACTTAGAGTTCCCCGTATAACTCCGATCTTTATACCCTACCAATAATGTCTGTCTAACAGTTAAATAGTAACATAGTATTGGAGGTTGTATAAAGACATACGTCCATCTAGTCCAACCTTTATACCCTACCCATAATGTCTATATAACAGTTACATAGTAACATACAAACCTCCAATACTATGTACTATGTAACCGTTATACACGACCATTATGGGGTAGGGTATAAAGGTTGGATCGATGGACGGATGTCTTTATACAACCTCCAATACTATGTTACCATGTAACTGTTATACAGACATTTGGGTAGGGTTAAGGTGGACTAGATGGACATATGTCTTTATACCAACCTCCAATTACATGTTACTGTGTAACTGTTATACAGACATTATGGGAGGGTATACAGGTTGGACTAGTATGGACGATGTCTTTATACAAACCTCCAATAATATGTTACTGGTGTAAACTGTTATACAGAAATTACGCGGTAGTTATAAAGTTGGACTAGATAGACTATGTCTTATACAACTCCAATACTATACTATATCTATACTATGCTATATACTATACTTACTCTAGACGAGACGGAGACGCGAGACGAGACGGCGACGAGACGAGGACGAAAAGACGAGACGAGAAGAAAGACAGACGCAGACTGAGAACGAAAGACGAGACGAACAGACGAGACAAGAGAGGAGGACGTAGGACGAGACGAAAGAGAGATACGAGAGCGAGAGAAAGACGAGACGAGACGCGAGGACGAGACGAGACGCGAGAAGGAGACGATGACGAGACGAGCGGAAGAGGGACGCAGACGAACGAGAACGCGAGACGCAAAGTACGGACGAGGGGACAGACGAGACGAGACGGCGAGAGCGGGACGCGCGACGAGACGAGACGAAGGACGAGACGCGAGACGAGACGAGACGCGGACGAGACGAAGAGACGAGACGAAAGAGACGGGACGCGCGACAGGACTCGTACGCGAGGAACGAGGACAAGAGACGAGGACGAGAAGGGAGACGAGACGAGACGAAGAGACGAGACGCGAGACGGAGGACGACACGAGAGACCGAGACGAGATCGAATGAGCCGAGGGACGCGCGACGAGACGACACGGAGACGAGAGGGAGACGATAGAGGACGAGACGCGGGACGAAAGACGAGACGAGACGAGACGAGACCGCGCGACGAGACGAGACGCGCGACGAGAGACGACGAAGAGACGGGACGCGCGGAGAGGATCGAGAACGAGGACGAGACGAAGAGGACGAGACGCTGAGACGAGACGGACGCGAGGAGACGAAAAAGGAGGGGACGCGGACGAGACGGAGACGAAGAGACGGGACGCGGGACGAGACGAGACGAGACGAGACGAGAGACGAGACGCGAGACGAGACTTGAGACGCGGACGAGACGAAGAACGAGACTGGAGACGAAAGAGACGGAGGACGGAGACGAATAGACTGGACCGCTCGACGAGAGAGACGGAACGAGACAAGAGACGAGACGCGTCGACGAGACGAGACCGTAGACGAAGAGGACGAGAAGAGACAAGAGACGAGACGCAGACGAAGAGACGAGAGCGCGACGAGACGAGACGAGACGAAGAGACGGACGAGACAAAGAGACGAGACGAGAGAAGAGAGACGAGACGCGCGACGAGACGAGACGAGAAGGAAGAGACGAGACGCTCGACGATAAGAGGGACGAGAGAAGGAGACGAGACGATAGACGAGGAAGGATGAAGAGACGGAAGAACGATAGCGCGACGAGGACGATACGAGACGAAGAGACCTAGACGAGACATAGAGACGCGGACGGACAGAGACGAAGAGGACGAGACGCGGACGAGACGAGACGATGACTAATATACTGACTCGAGGACGAGACAGACGCGAGACTAGACTAAGATACTATATATCTACTACTAGACTAGGCGATACGTGACGAATGATACTGTACGTCGCGGGACGATAGATACTGATACTCTATAATATTACTATACAAAGAGACGAGACGAGACGCGAGGACGAGACGAAGAGGAAGAGACGCGGGACGAGACGAGGACGAGACGAGACGAGTACGAAGAGACGGGACGCGCGACGGACGAGAGAGACCGGAGAGACGAGGATCAAGGACGAGACGAGACGGAGAGACGAGACGAAGAGACGAGACGCGGCGACGAGACAGACGAGACGAAGAGACGAGACCGAGACGAGAGCGAGACGAGAGACGAGACGCGCGACGAGGGGGGGGACGAGAAGAGACGAAGAGACGAGACGAGACGAGAACGGCGCCGAGAAGGACGAAGAGACGGAGACGAGACGAGACGCGAGAGAGGACGAAGAGGACGAGACTCGCGGACGAGTACGAGATCGAAGAGACGAGCCGAGACGCGAGACCGAGACGAGACGAAGGACGAGACGCGCGACGAGACGAGACGAGACGAAAGAGACGAGACGCGCGACGAGACGAGAGCGAGTACAGACAAGAGACGCGACGCGCGACCGAGACGAGACGAGGACGAAGAGACGAGACGGGACGAGACGAGACGAAAGCGAAGAGGACGAACGCGCGACGCGACGAGACGAGACGAGACGGACGAGACGAGAGAAGAGACGCTGACGCGCGACGGACGAGACGAGACTGAGACGGGACGAGGACGAGGGAACGAGAGACGATACGAGCAGAGACGCGCGGACAGGACGAATAGACGAGCGGCGCCGACGAGACGGCCGAGACGAAGAGACGGAGAAAGGACGCGAGGACGAGGAAAGAGACGGAGAACGAGACGCGCGACGGAGACGCGACCGAGGACGAAGGACGAGACGCGCGACGAGACGAGACGCGACGAGACGAATAGGACGAGACGCCGACGAGACGAGCACGAGAGAACGAGACGGACGAGACGCGACGACGCACTAGACGCGCACGAGAACGAGACGCGACGAATTAGACGAGAGAGACGAGACGAGACGCGAGGCGAGACGAAGAGACGAGACGTAGACGAACGCGAGACGCGCGAAGGACGAGGGACGCGCGACGAGACGGAGACGAAGAGACGAACGAGACGAAGAGACGAGTACGAGACGAAGAGACAGACGCGAGGACAAGACGAGGACGAATAGACGAACGCGCGACGCGGAGAGACGCTGCGACAGAAGAAAGAGACGAGACGCGAGACGAGAACGAGACGAGACGAAGAGGCGAGACGAGCGACGAGACGAGACGAGACGAAGAGAGCGAGACGAGACAGAGAGACGCGACGAGACGAAGTAGACGAGACGCGCGAGAGGACGGTAGACGAAGAGGACGAACGAAGAGACGAGACGAGACAAGAGATCGAGACGAGACGAATAGACGAGGATCGCGGCGACGAGAGCGAGACGTAAGAGACGAGACGAAGAGGACGAGACGGCGACGAGACGAGACGGGGGAGACGAGACGACGAGAGACGAGGACGAGGACAAAAGGACGATACGAGGACGAAGGAGACGGGAGACGAACGAGACGGAGACGAAGGACGAGAAGCGCGACGATGACGAGGACGAAGAGCGAGAACGAAGAGACAGACGAGGACAGAGACGAGACGAGGACGAAGAGACGAGACGCGCGACGAGGACGAGAAGAGAGACGAGACGAAGAGACGAGACGCGGACGAGACGCGACGCGAGCCGAGACGAGACGAGAGACGAGGACGAGACAAGGAGGACGAGACGAGAGAACGACGCGACGAGAAGAGAAGAGACGAAGGAGACGAGACGCGCGACGGAGGACGAGAGAACGGAGCGAGACCGGGACGAGACGCGAGCGAGGACGGGACGAAGAGACGAGACGAGACGCGACGCGAGACGAGACGAAGAGACACGAGATGCGCGACGAGACGAGACGAAGAGACGAGACGATGAGAAGAGACGCGACGAACGAAGGAGGACGAGACGAGAGCGAGACGAGCCGAGATCGAAGAGATCGAGAGCGCGACGAGACGCGACCGCAGACGAAGAGCGAGACGCGCGACGAGACTGAGACGCCGAGACGGACGAGAAGAAGAGGGACGAGACGCGCACGAGACGAGACCGCGAGACGAGACGAAGAGACAGGACGAGAGCGAGGACGTAGGGAGAGACGAAGAGAGAGACGCGAGACGAGACGAGACGAAAGAAGAGACGCGCGACGAGACGAGTACGAAGAGACGGGACGCGCGAGACGAGACGAGACGAGACGGAAGAGACGAGACGAGACAGAGACGAGACGAGACGAAGAGACAGACGCGAGACGAGGACGAGAGAAGAGGACGAGACGAAGGCACGAGACGGAGACGAAGAGACGAGACGCGAGACGAGACGGAGACGAAGAGACGCGACGAGCGAAAGGAGAGAGACGAGACGAGAGAGAACAGGGACGCGAGACGGATGACGGACGAAGCAGACGAGAGCGCGAAGAGACGAGACCGAGACGAAGAGACGAGCGCGCGACAGACGAGGACGTTAGACGAGACGGAGACGAGACGAAGGGACGAGACCGAGACGAGACGAAGAGCGAGACGCGAGACGAGACGAAGAGACGAGCGCGAGACGAGACGAGAGAAGAGCGGAGACGAGCGACAGCCGAGACGCGAGATGAGACGAAGTAGACGGACGAGACGCGAAGAGACGCGACGGAAGAGACGAGACGCGAGGGGGAGACGGAGGACGAGAAGAAGAGAGACGAGACGCGGAGACGCGACGAGACGAAGAGACGGGACGCGCGACGAGACGAGACGGAGACGAGAGACGAGACGAGACAAGAGGAGAGACGAGAAAAAAGAGACGAGAGCGCGACGAGACGAGACGAAGAGACGAGACGGAAGAGACGAGACGAGACAAGAGACGAGATCGCGGACGAGACGAGACGAACGGAGAGAGACGAAGAGGACCAGACGCGGACGCAGACACGAGAGACGAGGACGAGAGAAGGACGAGACGAGACGAGACGTCGCGGACGAGGACGAAGAATGAGACGCGCGACGAGGGACGGGACGAAGAGACGAGACGAGACGAAGAGACGGGACGAGACGAATGAGACGAGACGCGCGAGAGGACGAACTCGCGACGAGACGAAGGAGACGGCGGACGAGACGCGAGACGAGGAACGAGAAGAACAGAAAAGACGCGCGGACGAACAGAGGAGACGAGACGCGGGATGAGACGGAGACGAAGAGACGAGACGTCAGACCGACGAGGACGAGGGACGGAAGGACGAGACGCGAGATCGATGAAGGGAGACGAGACGAGGAACGCTCGACGAGACGAGTAATAGGACGAGACGAGTACGAGACGAGACGAGAGCGAGGACGATACTAGACGAAGAACGAGACGCGGGAGGAGACGAGACGAGACGAATATGACGAGAGGGTATGCTACCTAGTAGACGAGACGCGATTACGATTACTAGAACGAATAGACGAGACGCGAGTATAAGCGTAAGATACGAGACGCGAGACGATACTAGAAGAAGGACGATAATCTGTGGGAGTACATATACGTACTAGACGTATAGACTAGTACCTATACTACATACTATTTACTCTTTCTTCTACTATACCTATACTATCGCTCATACTATTACGATACTAATATCGATACGGTTTAGTATACTATACTTATATAGGTTTGCGATACACGGGTTATGTTCATTTACGAACCGTGGCCGTAGAGGTAAAAATTCGTACGTAGATATCAAGCGTAGTAAAATACACTGAGTGGTTTTTGACGGGCGAAGATTGCCAGCGTTGGGAGTGTGGTCCAGCTGGTTTGGCTCCCCTTGCCGTTATAAACAGTGACAGTCAAATGGTGAGAAAATGCTGACGGCTTGCCAGGGACAGATCAAACAGCCCATCTGCCCAGAGGCTAAATTTAGTCTGACTGCTTAAAGGGCCTGAGTGTGGCTGCCAAGCAGATTAGCTGGATCAGGGACACGGAGTTTTCACTGGTAAAGAGACAGTGCGCACGGGGCCCTCGGTTACTGGACCAAAGCGACCCCAGTAGGGGCCCTGGGGCTGCATTATACATTAAACCCCTGCTGTACCCTCCATGCATCTCTCCTCTTGCATTCTAAGTTAGTATTTTTAACTTGCAGATTTTGGGGGGAATTCCTTTGGTCTGGTATTCAGCCTGAAGGAGTTAAATTCATTTCATTCCGGCAGGACCAGGATTGGGGTTAGTTGTACATTTATCACTAGAATTAAGCCCCTAGGGAAACATACAATGAGAATTCTGTGGATTCTAGGACTGGCTGTGTTAATGGGAGAAATCCGCTGATCATCCAATAAACAGAATGAGGACCCATTACCCAGCGTGCGGAATGGAAACCATCTAATGCCTCTGAATATTGTTTTTACGAGTCTCCTCATCATGTAACATTAACCCCTGCCAGTGATGCTCCGCCCCACAGATCAAGTCGTGTACATGGATATTAACTGTACATAATCAGGTAACATAACCCTGCAGTGCTGCTCAGGTCCCACAGAATCACATCTGACTGGATATTAATGTCTCTTTATCAGGTAACATTAACCCCTGCAGGGCTGCTCAGTCCCAACGATCACGTATGTAAACGGATATGAACTGTCTAGTTATCATGTAACATTAACCCCTTGCTGTTGCTGCTCAGTCCCACAGATCACGTCTGTACATGGATATTAACTGTCTATTTATCATGTAACATTAACCGCGCAGGGCTGCTTAGTACCCAGATCAAGTCTGGACATGGATATTAAAACTGTCTCTTTATCATGTAAACATTAACCCCTGCAGTGCTGCTCAGCCCCCACAGATCACGTCTGTACACGGATATTAAACTGTTCCTCAAATTCTGTAACATAACCCCTGCAGTGTGCTCAGCCCCACAGATCAGCTGTACACGGATATTAACTGTCTCCTCATCATGAACTCTAAACCCCTGGCAGTGCTGTTCAGCCCACAGATCAGTCGGTTTAAATGGCTATTAATTGTCGATTTTCATGTAACATTAACCCTGCGGGGCTGCTCAGCCCCACAGATCACGTCTGTAACGGATATTAATGGTCGCCTCATCATGTAACATTAACCCCTGAGTGACTGTCAGCCCCACAGATCACGTCTGTACATGGCTATTAACTGTCTCCTCATCAGGTAACATTAACCCCTGCAGGGTCTGCTCAGTCCACAGATCAAGTATGTACCTCGGCAGAAACTGTTCCTCATCATTGTAACATTAACCCCTGCAGTGCGGCTAGCACCACAGATCACCGTCTGTTACAGGGATTATAACTGTCTATTTATCATGTAACAGTAAACCCCTGCAGGGCTGCTCAGCCCCCACAGCTCACGTCTGTACACGGATATTAACTGTCTCCTCCTCATGGTAACATTAACCCCTGCATGCTGCTCAGCCCCCACAGATAACGGCTGTCAAGGGATATTAATGTCTCTTCATTCTGAACCATTAACCCCTGCAGGGCTGCTCAGTCCACAGATCACCGTCTGTACATGGATTCACTGTTCCGCATCATGTAACCATTATAACACCTGCAGTGGCTGCCTCAGTCAAGCAAATCAGTTGTACTTATGGATATCTAACGGCTCTTACATGTAACATTAAACCCCTGCCAGTGCTGCTCAGTCCACAGCTAACGTCGTACACGGATATTAACTGTATCTTATTTATCATGTAACAGTAAACCCCTGCCCAGGGCTGCTCAGTCCCACAGATCATGTCTGTACAAGCGATATTAAACTGTCTCCTTCATCATGTAACATAACCCCTGCAGTGCTGCCCACAGATCACGTCTGCTCACGGATAGTAATTGTCTCTTTTCATGCACAATAACCCCTGCAGTGCTGCTAGTCCCACAGATCACGTATGTACAGATATTAACTGTCTATTTATCATGTACCCTAACCCCTGCCAGTGTGATCAGGTCCCACAGATCACGTCTGTACATGGATCATTAACTGTTCTTTAATGTAACATTAACCCTGCAGTGATGCTCGTCCACAGGATCACGGTATGTACATGGATCTTAACATGTCTCTTTCATGTAAACATTAACCCCTGCAGTGCTGTCAGTCCCCAGATCAGGACTGTACATGGTATTAACTGTCTCTTTATCATGTACATTAACCCCTTGCAGTGCTGCTCAGTCCCACAGATCACACTGTACATGGATATTAACTGTCTCTTATCATTGTAACATTAACCCCTGCCTGCTGCTCAGTCCCAACCGATCACATCTGTACAGGATATAACTGTATCCTCATCATGGAAACATTAACCCCTGCGTGCTGCTCAGTCCCACAGATCAGTCTGTACAGGATATTACTGTCTTTTATTCATGGTAACATTTTAACCCTGCAGTGTGCTCAGTTCCCACAGATCAGGTTCTGTACAGGCTATTAACTGTTATTTATCATGTAACAATTAAACCCCTGCAGTGAGCTCAGCCACACAGATATGTCTGTACACGGATATTAACTGTCTATTTATCATGTAACATAACCCATGCAGTGCTGCTCAGTCCCACAGACACGTCTGTACACGGATCTTATGTCTCCTCATCATGTAACATAACCCCTGCAGTGAGGCTCACCCCACAGATCACGTCGTACAGGATTATTAACTGTATCCTATCAGGTAAATTAACCCCTGCAGTGCTTGATCAAGTCCCACAGATCAACGTCTGTACAGGGATATTAACTGGTCTCTTTATCATGTAACATTAACCCTGCAGGGCTGCTCAGTCCCACAGATCACGTCTGGACATGGAGATTAAACGTCTCCTCATCATGTAACATAACCCTGCAGTGCTGCTCAGCGCCCAGATCACGTCTGGACATGGATATTAAACTGTCTCCTCATCATGAACATTAACCTGCAGGCTGCTCAGTCCCACAGATACGTCTGTACACGGATATTCACTGTATCTTTATCATGTTAACCTGAACCCCGCATGCTGCTCGTCCCACAGATAATTGTCGTAATGGATATTAACGGTCTATTTATCAGTAAAGTAAACACCTTGCAGTGCTGCTCAGTCCCACAGATCATGTCTGTCCAGGATATAAACTGTCTCTTTATCAGGTAAACATTAACCCCTGCAGTGCTGGTCAGTCCCACAGATCACTGTCTGTACACTGGATATTAAATGTCTCTTTATCATGTAACATTAACCCTGACAGTGCTGATCAGTCCCACAGATCACGTGTACATGGAATTTTTAACGCGCTTTCCCTACGTGAGCACATGGTTCCATTTCGTCTGAGACATTTTAACCTGAGGGCTTGCCGGTTATCACTGCCCCATCAATGTCCACTCAAACCCACCCG
>JAACNH010002405.1:0-40469 GCA_019447015.1 Hymenochirus boettgeri
ATACACAACATATACACATTATATACACAACATATACACTTTATATACACAACATATACACAGCATATACACTTTATAAACACGCCATATACACAGCATATACACTTTATATACACATTATATACACAGCATATACAGTGTATACACAGCACATCATATACACATTATATACAGAGTATATACACATCATATACATGCTATATACACAGCATAAACACGTTATATACACAGCATATACATCTTATAAACATTATATACACAGCATATACACATCATATACACTTTATATACACAACATATACACATTATATACACAGCATATACACTGTTTACACAACATATACACAGCATATACACATTATATACACAGCATATACACAACATATACACATTATATACACAGCATATCTAAAATGGATCAGACCAGTGCTATGTTTTCTTTATTCTGATTTGCTGTATTACTTAGGTTGAGGGTTGAGCATTTTAGGCCCTCACCCTGAGTACATGAGATTGGTCAGGGGATACTGGAAGTACTTAGTTTCCATGTAAAGTGGCTAAATGTGACAATGTATGTATCAATTTATTTATATAGTGTAATTTGGGTACACAGCGCTGTACATTATGAAATACAAATGGGGATCAGTGCAAGTTATTATACAGATACATTCAATTTACATAAATTAAGTTTCAAAAGTGAAGAATGCATGTAAGAGTTAACCAATTACCTTTCAATGATTGGCTTCTACAGTTTCCTCTTTTGGAGATGGAAAAAGAAAAGATTGGAAAAGATCTCTCTAGAAAACCCAGAAGAGACACCCAAGGCACAGCCAGAAACCAAAATTGATATTCCAGAGAGGTTTGTAACCTGAATAATGTTTATTTTCTTTTAAACAGGGAATGTTTGATATAAGATGTTACTGAAATGTTACAGGACCCAGGTCTAGTCGGTGTCAATCCTGATAATCTCTGGTCTGACAGTAACTAAGTAGTAGCCATAAGCTGCCATTAACTTCTTTTCTGACATGTCACATGAGCACCATGTCTATTATCACACTGTATAGGAGCTGGACAGCAGATCGTTTTATTTCTTTATTTATTTTGTTTCTATAGTGATGAACATCAGGAAGAAAATGAAAGCGCTGTCCTGCCTATTACGGAACAGCAGGAAGAATCTCCTGAAGAGGAAACGTAAGTTTGTTTAAGTGACAGCCCAATTCATAATGATGTCATGGTTTTTATTGATGTCATGGCCATAAATACATTCCATTAGTGTGCATTATTGTGAAATTGGGCTATGGACACTTGGTAATGAAAATATTGTGTTGTGACAGATTAAGGATATTTTCTCTTAACACTTTTCTTTGTTTTACAGGGCATTACAAACAGAACCCATGATGGATTATATTCTGCCCTTTTTAGTAAACATACCGCAAAGTAACGTTACACACACTGTTACTGAATCACCTTATGGGCTTAATAATAAGTAAGTAATAACTCCTTAACCTCTCAGTCTTCAATCAATACATTAAAGGAATAGTTCACTCTTTGCAGTAAACTATTCCTTTAACTGCATCGGTTTACTCAAAATATATCATTGTGTTTACAGAGATATTTACTATAATAATAATATTTTATGGTAGAAAAAATACTTGTGTTTCTTTTCCTGCCACGTTATAGATAGATAGTGCTGCATAGGATTCTCTATGTTAGTGAATGTAAAAGGATATTGAGCGGTGTTACTGTACAGTAATGCATGGAGGACGATTCCCTGATCCCTGAGCTTCTTTCTCATTGTAGGCCAATGCATTCTCTACGAATTGAGGAAGAAATACCCCCAGGACAAGAGAATAATTTCAAGTCACCGGTGCTAGATTTTGTTTTACCCTATTTGTCAGCCATTGGTGCAAAGAAACAACTAGAAAAAATTGCACAACAAAATAGGTAAGTTTCCTTCCATTTCCTAGCCAATTCATCATTCTACCAGACTGGTGTAGGTATGACAATTCCGAGAGTGAATTAACACTGTGGGATCTCTAACCGTTTGTTTCTGATGTTCTTCAAACCAGAAATGATGTTGTAATACAAATGCCGGAAGATGAAGAGGAGGAAGAAACGACTCCACGTGTGACGGAGAGAAATGAAGAACTTCCTGAGGTGGAGAAAGTTCTAAAACCCTCTGCACCCAGCATTAGAGGGAGAGAAAAAGCAACTGGAACCACCAAGAGGTAATGATTCTCAATCTTCTAATAATAAAACCCACATTGTAGTATAATTAAAGTATGTTTGTCTGAATTCAGCTTTGTACCTTCTTATGATATGATACATTTTATTGCTTATATATCATCTTGTATTATTGTTTATTTGATATACACAGGAAGGTTACACGGGAAGTAGAACAAGAGATTTCATCCATCCAAATCGAAGAGCCAGATGAGGTTTCAGAAATGAATGAAAAACTTCCTGTCAGAAAAGTTATCAAGCCTCCTGCACCCAAAGTTAAGAGGGTCCCCATACAACCACCAAAAACTAGGAAGTAAGTTGCTGCATTTTTAGTTGTTTTTTTTTCCATCAAATTATGTAAGCTTACTATAGAAATAGTAGTTAAAGGAATAGTTTACTACCAAAGTGAACTATTCCTTTACTGCATTGATTGAAGATCGGGAGGATGATGAGCTATGCCTTACCTCCTTTTCTTCAATCAATGCAAATGGAGCCAGGAACGAACTAGATATACACAGGACAGATTTTTTTAAAAAATGACAGACAGGATCTGCAAGTTCCTGTCTGTCATTTTTCAAAGATCCAAATACACACACTCTGGAAACACGCTTGGCACTATGTGTTTCCCTCGACCGCAGCCAACTTCCTCTATAGGGAGACTACCGTGCCGGGGGAAATTTCCCGAAAGAGGAAAGTGGCCACACAGTGCCAATAAAGCTCCTTCAGATCCGACAGTATCGGGGATTTATTGGTACTGTGTTTACCTAGCTTTAGGAAACAGCAGAAAAGCGAGGGTCGCACTCCAAAGTAAATAAATTGAATTTATTATTGACCACACATATATCACAACGTTTCGGGGGGAAACATGCCCCCTTCCTCAGGTGATGATTCAACAGTAGTGCAACACATCTGTATAGGTCAGCCAATCTTAGGGACGGCCCCTCCTGAGCAAATCGTCCCTCTGATAGGCTAGGCAAAAAAGTGACATTATGCAATTAGTTAGTGCAAATATGCATTATTTGTGCAATAAATACATAAAAAATCAGTAGTAATAAATCAATAGTAATAAAATTCTCCAATTAGTGAATCTGTTTGCAACCTTGTAAAACTTTTACCATAACTGAAATCTTAATTTAAAGGCATTAAAACATTATTATAAAATTATAAAATTCTTCATAGGATACATTAAGAGATAAAACGTGGCTGTAGAGTGTGTTAAAACCTTATTCACAATATGAGAACTACCCAAAGTGTATATCAACGGCCATTTAGCAGAATACATTTAAAACTTGAAATAGAAAAAGTAAAGTGCTGGCCTGGAAGAAGTGCTCTCAAAAAAGTCCACAAGATGGCGCCACCGTGTGTGAAGATTGATAGTGTAGTGAAAATAGGTATCAACTGTTGAATAAAGGCAGAAAACGTGATAAATTATTTAAAACAAAGACAATACATTAAATGTTAAAACAATTAAGTTAAAAGATTCTACTTAGTTAGAGGTGTAGCATAGACAAGATCCTCAAGTATCGTTTATTGGAGAGTTATAGAAAACAAGACCAGTTAAATTCCTCATTCATACCATTTGGGGCAAGCGTCTCTAGTTTATCTATCCAAAATAATTCTCTTTGTAAGATTTTGCTATTAAAGTCGCCCCCTCTTCTTTCTTTTTCTACAACCTCAAGTACCAGCCATCATAACTATGATGTCTTATGTTTCTTCTCAAAGAAATGTTTACTAACTGGGGTTTCATTTTTCTTATTAATGCCGTCATAGTTGGTAATGTCACGTTTATGTTCTCCCACACGTAATTGGCTGACCTATATAGATGTGTTGCACTATTGTTGAATCATCACCTGAGGAAGGAGGCATGTTTCCCCCCGAAACGTTGTGATATATGTGTGGTCAATAATAAATTCAATTTATTTACTTTGGAGTGCGACCCTCGCTTTTCTGCTGTTTCCGATTGATATATGTCCATTAAGGGTTGGACTATCTGGAGGAGTGGGCACCCACGTGTGGACGAGTGCAGAGGATCACCTTTACTTTACCTAGCTTTAGTATGAGAAGCTTTAAATGAGGTTAAAACTATGAATAACAGGAAGAAACATGAGAATCATCTATTTTACAATCTATATATTTGTTTATATAGGAAAGTTACATTTGAAGTTGAACCGGAGAGTTCAGAGTCTGACGAGGTTTCAGAAACTGATGAAGAACTTCCTGAAGTCAGAAAGGTTGTCAAGCCACCGGCACCCAAAATTGATGGCTTTCCTGTAGAACCTCCAAAATCTAGGAAGTAAGTTGCTGAATGCTAACTGGTCTTTTTGTTGTTTTTATTTTATTTTAGATAAACCAGAACATGGAAATTGAAATTTAGCTGTGGTAGTTTACATTTCTGTATCGAATGTTTGACACTTACATATGTATGTGCTTTATATAGGAAAAAACAAAAGAAAGTAACATATGAAAGTTCAACAAGCTCAGATGAAGAGGTTTCACAAAGGGACGAGGAAGAAACAGATGACGATGTTTCAGAAGAAGTAGAAGTATACAAACCCATCAAAACTAAAATAAAGAAAAAACCATCAGCATCTGCAATTAAGCGGTATGTCCATCATTGTTCAATTACCATTTCACCTTTAACATCTTACCAGCACTGCTTATTGACCCCTGTATCCTCTTCCAATATTCTAATTCTTATTTTCTCTTGACCATGTTCATTCCCTGTTCCCAGCACACTTACCAATAAAATGAATGAGTGCGATCAGCTATGATCATCAGAAAGCCTATAGAGGGATGGTGATCTAAATATTAGATAAAATATAATGTAGACAGAGCGAGAGCAATGTATAGTTTAGATAAGATTATTATTAATACTGTATCATGGGCCTTATAAAATTAAATAACCGAGTGCTCCTTCACCAACACATTCACACATAACCAAAACCATGTTGGATAGGATTTTGCCCTCTCAGGCCATCTAAAAAAATTCCTAAAAACTAGGAGGTTGCTAAAAGTTTATTTGGTTTGTACAGGAAAAAACGAGAGGAAATGGAGAAGGAGAGATCAGAGGACGAGATGGAAAAAGAGATTTCAGACAGCGATGAGGAAGAAAAGGAAGTCAAACCCTCAAAGTTTAAAATCAAGGAGAAGCCATCGGCAGCTCCAAAAAAGAGGTATGTTCAATTTTGTTAAATTTCCTTTTTGACTTCTATACAATGACAGGTAAAGATAAAATAAATAAAGACAAATATCCCATATATCTGTACGTTTGACTGGTAGTTACAGTAGCTTTAGCAGGAAACCGAGTGTTCCTCCACCTACACATTTAAACATAACCATAACCATGTTGGATAGGATTTTGCCCCCTCAGGCCATCTAAGAAAAATGCCTAAAAAATTAGTAGGTTATCAAAAGTTTCTTTGGTTTGCACAGGAAAAAGCGAGAGGAAATCGAGGAGAGCTCAGAGGACGAGACAGAGGACAAGACGGAGAAAGAGATTTCAGACAGCGATGAGGAAGAAAGGGAAGTCAAACCCTCTAAGTCTAAAATCAAGGAAAAGCCACCGGCAACTCCAAGAAAGCGGTATGTTCAGTTTTATTAAATTTGCTTTTTGACTTTTATACACTGATGGGTAAAGATAAATATCCAATATATTTGCACGTTTGACTGGTAGTTACAGTAACTGAGCTACTTTCCTGATCTACTTTATAGAAATAATTTTAATAATATTTTTATTATATATAAATAAAAATATATATAAAATGGCCCATTCATATTTAAAGTGATTTGTTTTGGATTTGTATACAATTTACCCTTTCTTGGTGTAGAAGAGAGCATGCTGAAGAGGAAGATGATTTAGAGAGTGAGGAAGACTCCATGTCTGAAGAAGAGACAGATGAGCATTTAGATTCCGATGAAGAAAGCCCTACTGAAGAAAATGTGGAACCAGAAGAGGCAGATGATGATTTAGACAAAGAAGAAAAATCCTCTAAATCCAAGACTTCCGTATTCAAAAAATTCAAAAAGTTTGTTAAAGACATAAAAAAATCAGATCAAGTGTCACATAAGGACCTAAAGGTTGACAGAGAAGACATTACGGAAGAGGAAGAAATAGAATCAGAAGAAAAGGGAAGTGAAGTTGAGGAAGAGGAGATTCCAGATGAGAAAGATGATGATCCCCCTAAACCCATAACCAAAAGAAAGGCTCCAGAAATTCCAAAAATGAAGCCGTAAGTTTTCTCAATTTAAACCTTAATCCCTCTTTTAAAAAATCCCCTTTTACCGGTCATTTATTGTTAGCAATACTGTGGTAAAAAAAAATGAATGGCTAAATAGGTTCTTAACAGTGCACTTACCACTCTGGCATCCTATTGGGCTTACTGTTTGGCTTAAATCCCCTAAACTTGTTGTCCATATGCCATATGCCCCTCCACTTTTCAGGTTCTGGTAGCAGCCATGTTTGTTGTGGGCACTTCCTGTGCCCATATTAGACTCCCTTTGATGTCATCTTCATCAATCAATTGCACTACACCAAAGAAATGAGTGCAGCTACTTAATGTGCCCTGGTTCTCACTGCATTAAAAAAGCAATATAAGTTAATATAGACACTTTATAGAATAGTAGGCTGCTATCGATAGAAATCTGCACTTTCAAAATTTAGAGCATTTACTGTGCATTTTAAAACAAACTTGTCTCTCCCAGCTGTGGGCTGCACTGTAACCCCCCATTCTAACTACATCTGTCTGCTGTTATTGCTTCGTTACACTAGCTCTCCCTTACTCACCCTTTGTAACTTGATCTCTGCCTTTATCACTATTATTGCTGTCCGAGACCTACACACCCTCAGTTCCCTTGCCGAGACCAGAGATGATAAGGAACTTGACAGATCAAGTTACTAGCAGTACTAAGATGTACCGTAACAAAGCAGATAGCAGAGACAGGATGGGGGGAGTACAGGAGAGAGAGAGACCCATGCGTTTGTTTGAAACTGGATCGTAATAGCACATTAATACTGACAGGTCTGCAGAGGGGAGGGACTTCCGGTTTCCCCTAAACATATAGTAATCTGCGGCTGAGCTTGCCGCCTGCGAGGGGGGGAGGAACCTTTATCATAGGGTTCTGGATGTCTCCCACCCCTTGAGTTTTTGATCACTAAATTCCATACAATTTGAGCTGTATTGCACACAGAGAGGTGACTGATGGCTCATTTTATAGGTAGTTATAGACCTTTAATTTAGAATTAACTTGTGTGGAGACCACAGTTCCCCTTCCAGAGACAAATTGCTTTAACACATTTGAATTAAGATTACATTGAATATTTCTCTGTAATTTTACTTTTTAATGCAGTAAAATACCTGATAAAGAGTCAGAAAAGGATCTAGAGGTTGACAGAGAAGACATTACAGAAGAGGAAGAAATAGAACAAGATGAAAAGGGAAGTGAAGTTGAGGAAGAGGAAATTCCAGATGAGAAAGATGATGATCCCCCTAAACCCATTACCAAAAGAAAGGCTCCAGAAATTCCCAAAATGAAGCCGTAAGTTTATCAATTTATACCTTAATCCCTCTTTTAAAAAATCCCCTTTTACCGGTCATTCATTGTTAGCAGATTAATTCCCTATTATTAAGAGATAAATTGCTTTAACACATATGAATTAAAATTTTATTGAAAATGTATCTATAATTTTATTTTTTAATGCAGTAAAATGCCTGATAAAGAGTCAGAGGAGGGTTTAGAGGGCGATGGAGAAGACGTTCCGGAAGTGAAAGAACCAGATGAAAAGAGACGTGAAGTTGTTGAGGAAGAAGAGGAGAAAGATGATGAACCGGCTAAACCCAAAGTCAAACGAAAGGCTCCAGGAATTCCAAAGATGAAGCCGTAAGTTTATCAATTTGAACTTCCTTTTTGTTTTAACACATAATTATACCAGTTATACCTATTAATATTCTACCATAGACAGAACTTCTTTCCAGACTATGGTTCTCTAGAAACTTCTCCTGAGCTTTGCTTCCAGGGTCTACATTTTATAATATGTCTCCCTTCAATTTACCGCAATGATAAAATGTGTTGATTATTTTCACATAGAATGTTTCAGTGGCAGTTTTATAATGAATGGGATCCAGGGAATTATTTCTTGTGTTAGGAGGTTTCTGTTACTGTTTTACAGTGTTTTACAATCTTGTCTTTGTTAAATCCACCTCTAAATAGTGTAGGTGAATAAACTCTGTCTGTTCTAATGCACAGGAGTCATGATGAAGATGAAAAAGGTGAGGATGAGACAGATTCCATATCCCACCACCAGGAGGAGCCGCCCGAGTCAGTGAAACATTCAGAGTGAGTTTTGTTAGTTTAATTGTTTAATATAAAGGGATTTATTAGACAGCATAGGGGAAATACACAACCAGCCCCTACAGATATATATATATAACACCAATAGAATATTGCCATAAAAACAATTAGGAAAGTATTTATTATTTAGGGGCATCTGAAAGTTTATTAACTTAAAACACAGTTGCAGTTTGTGATTTATTGTGATGAATGGTTAACACGGAATAATGACGTATTTATGGTTTGTACATTTTATCATTTATACAGAAGTGAAGACGATAATCTGGATCCAGAGGAAGAAACTCCAAAAAAGAAAAGGAGAGACACATTCAAGAAAAAGTCTCTGAAGGCTAAAAAGTGAGTTTTCCGAGACAAAACTGAGGTTTCTGCCCCATCCTCATTCACTTTCATTACAATTAGTATTACCGCCCTGTATATGGGAACCATCACCAACCTGAACTGGATTTCTAACCAATGATTTCTAAATGTGTCTTAATATCCTTTGTGGGTTCAGATATTCAATATACAGATTTCACTCCTTCTCTAATTGCAGAGTAGTAATATAAAATGATAAACCAAGTTATAATTCTATATTAATGTTTCAGGTTGATAATAAAACTTTCCTTCTTACTGGTAATGTGTTTAGCTGTTATTCAGGGGCACTCACTATATCCTTTCAATGTGCAGGAGTCCTGATGAAGAAGGAAAAGATTCAGAGAAAGAGGATTCCAAATCTCACCACCGGGAGGAGCCTTCAGAGACAGACGAACATACTGAGTGAGTTTTCTTGGCCTAACGTTAAAGCAAAACTTTATTGTCTTAGTTCCACCCCAACATCAGTCTGGGATCTATCTAATTGGTTAGGCCCTGGGCTAAATGGGGGTGGAGCAACCATTTAGATTTATTAAACCACATGGAAATAAACACCCAGCACCTAGAGATTGTATAATATCAATACAATATCTATTATTAAAATATATCTTACAAGACATTCATATAAAAGAAAAAGTTGACATTAATATAATAATAATAATAATCAAATTAATGAAATAGAATTTAATTTTTTTATATTATGAAAGTATTTACACTGATAAAGTGTGGTTTGCTGTGATGAATGTCACACAAGATGTAAAGTCTTTGTTATAGTTTTACCAATGTTATCGTTTGTACAGAAGTCCGGAAGAAAAACCAGAAAAGAAAAAGGATCCTGAGGACGAAAATCATGAAAAGAAAAAATCATTTAAGAAACGATCCGTAAAGGATAAAAAGTGAGTGTTTCAAGACTAAACCAAGTTTGCTCTGTATTTATTAACAGTCATATATTATTTAATATAGACTTAATATAAGTTATATTAAGTATAACTTAATATAGGGCTGAATTGCCTTTAGTAAAAAACACAAAATGATTTCAGATTATCCATTGTGGGTTTAGATATTCATTACATAGTTTAATCTATTTGTGAATGGGTCACTAGATTGTAAATAACTACCGGTTATGTATTCAGGTTCACTTACTAAATCCTTTTTAAATGTTTAGGGGTCATGACAAAGACGAAAATGAAACGGAGGAAGATTCATATTCCCGGGAGAGAGTGAAAGATGCAGAGTGAGTTTGGCTTTTCCTAATATTAAACATGAAACAATTTATTAACCAAGATGGTGGAAATAAACTCCCAACATTTAGGGATAGTAATGATCCCAATAATAATTAAAACACATTTTAAGACATTCCCACATTTTATTGTTTATACAGAAGTCAGGAAGATGAACCAAAGAAGAAAGAAAAACCAGAGAAAGACAAGCCTGAGATAGAGGAGAAGGAGAAAGAGACGGAGGAGCCTGAGAAAGAGAAGGAGGAGGAAGAGACGGAGGAGCCAGAGAAAGAAAAAAGAGAGAAAGACAAGAAAGAGAAACAAAAGAAGAAAGAGAAGGAGGAGGAAGAGACGGAGGAGGAAGAGATGGAGGAGCCAGAGAAAGAAAAAAGAGAGAAAGACAAGAAAGAGAAGAAGAAAGAGAAGGAGGACGAAGAGAAGGAGAAAGAGAAGAAGGAGAAAGAGAAGAAGAAGAAAGAGAAGAAAGAGACAGAGCCAGAGAAAGAAAAACCAGAGAAAGAGAAGAAGGAGAAAGAAAAAAAGGAGAAAGAGACGGAGAAGCCAGAAAAAGAAAAAACAGTGAAAGAGAAGAAGGAGAAAGAAAAACAGAAGAAGGAGAAAGAGATGAAAGAGCCAGAGGAGCCAGAGAAAGAAAATCAGGAGAAACTAGAGAGAGAGTCTGTAAAGGATAAAAAGTGAGTTCTCATAAGGAAGAGATTTCTCTTAGACTTTTCTTTATCCCATGATGCTGTGGTAATGGGCTGATAAATCAAATGTTTAGAGTTTTTTGTCGGTGGAAAATAATGTTCAGGGAGATGTAATAAAAGTTCTTATTGTTTAAAATGGTGCTAATCGGACGTTAGCTTTCAAATGGTAAATAACATCTGATTGGTTAGGGCAAAATTAGCACCATTTTAAACGATAAGAACTTTTATTGAATAACCCTGAAGAACTTTTATTACATCTCCCGGTATATCCATGGGTCTACATGGGAGCCCAATTGTACAAATATACCAGAGAAGTAAACTATATGTGTATAGGATGTATAAGATATAACATTAGAGATGGAGAAGCCTAGAAAGTGAGTGATTGTAAATCAACCATCTTACTTTAATCTTTATAACCCAACAAAAGAGAAAATCAATAAAGTTTCCCCGTGTTTACCAGTGATGGCCGACGGATGACCACGGCAGTCATCAATTGTCCGTGTGTACAGTCGGGCATTGTTTGTTAATCCATACTGAACACATACACACGGGCAATAATAGGCTGCAGCAGCCATTCGTTCAATGTGGATGTTGGGTGACCATGAGTACAAACCTTAAGAGTTGGAGACGGTTCATTTAGATAACACATTTCATGTGTAGAGGGCCACCAGTTGTAACATATAAAATGAGTGTAACGAGCACAATCTAGTAAAGTAAATCTATATATTTGTTATGTTTATTAAGGACACTAGAGAAAAAAAGGGAGAAAACTCCAGAGAGGAAAAAGAAGAAAGATAAGAAGTCCAGGTCTCGATCTTCCAAAAGATCCCCAACGCCTACAAAGTGAGTAATAATTTATATTGTTCAATGTGAAGGGGTTTTCTGTCTCCAGTGGTGGTAAATGAGCAGCCAATATATTTAAACTTGTTTTATGTTTATAGGATTAAGCCAGGAAAAGAAAAGCCTAGGAAATCCTCTAAATCCCCATCCAAAATAAAATCTGTGGAGCAGAAAAAGTAAGTTTACTAAGAACAAACTATGAGGTTTGGTTCATTAGCTGAATCCATAGTTGCATGTGAAGCCATTTATTAAAAGCTATTTATTGAGATTTTCATTGGATTATTCCAAATATCACTTGTATTTTTTATTTTACATAGGGGCCAGTAAAAGTCCTTATTCACACCAAATATTAATAAGAGCAGCCCTTGATAGCACTGCAGTTTGTATAAATGGTGTTCTCACTGCTATGACTTTTTACTGGTAATTTAGAAGAATGTTTTGAGAATGAAATATTTAGGGTCTCTTCATTTTTTTGTTTCAGAATTAAGGAAGATGAAGACAAATCAAAGAGAGAAGACTCTGTTAAGTCAGAAAAGGACAAAAGGGTGAGAAGTAAGTCACCAAGACACCAAGAAAAAGACAAAAGGGCGAGAAGTAGGACACCGAAATCCAAAGAAAAGGACAAAAGGGCGAGAAGTAGGACACCAAAATCCAAAGAAAAGGACAAAAGGGGGAGAAGTCGGACTCCGAAACCTCAACAAAAGGACAAAAGGGGGAGAAGTCGGACTCCGAAACCTCAACAAAAGGACAAATGGGGGAGAAGCAAGACACCAAAACAGCAAGAAAAGGACAAAAAGGGGAGAAGTAGGACACCAAAACCCCAACAAAAGGACAAAAGGGGGAAAAGTCAATCTCCCAAATCCCCAAAAAAAGATAAAAGGGGGAAAAGTCAATCACCCAAACCCCCAAAAATGGACAAGAGCGGGAAAAGTAAATCACCCAAACCCCCCAAAAAGGACAAAAGTAAATCGCCTAAACCCCCCAAAATGGACAAAAGTAAAAGTAAATCACCCAAACCCCCCAAAAAGGACAAAAGGGTGAAAAATAAGTCACCTAAACCCCTAAAAAAGGTCAAAAGGGTGAAAAGTAAATCACCTAAACCCCTAAAAAAGGTCAAAAGGGTGAAAAGTAAATCGCCTAAACCCCCCAAAAAGGACAAAAGTAAAAGTAAATCGCCTAAACCCCCCAAAAAGGTCAAAAGTAAAAGTAAATCACCCAAACCCCCCAAAAAGGACAAAAGGGGGAAAAGTAAATCACCTAAACCCCTAAAAAAGGTCAAAAGGATGAATAATAAATCGCCTAAACCTCCAAAAAAGGACAAAAGGGGGAAAAGTAAATCGCCTAAACCACCCAAAAAGGACAAAAGGGTGAAAAGTAAATCACCTAAACCCCTAAAAAAGGTCAAAAGGGTGAAAAGTAAATCACCCAAACCTCCAAAAAAGGACAAAAGGGGGAAAAGTAAATCACCCAAACCACCAAGAAAGAAGTAAATGACCAAAGTCAAAGGCAAAAATGAAGTTATCATCCAAGAAATACTTTCCAATAAGTCGGACTGCTAATAACGGAATAGTGACAGCCTATATATTTATTAATGTGATTATTTAGATTTCTGTCAATGTTTTATATCTTTTTGTATTATAATGTTGTACATGTTGTAAATAAATCTAAACATACAATAAAATATACAAAAATGTAAAATATTGACCTTTATCTGTGTTTATTTACAAAGATGGTTTAATTACATTTCCTCCTAGAGGAAGAAACTCTTTATAGTAAACTCTTATTGTTATTGTGCAGTATACACAGCGAAATTCATATACAATGTACAATATACATAAAAGAATAATAATAGTAAAGAATTGAACAGTAAACACATCAAAAACTGATCTACAGAGCAAAAAAGTACATATCTCCTTATCCCCTAATAATATCAGTCAATAAAGCCGCCCCACACCATCAGATATTTTCAGCCAACCGACCCATACACGGCACTATCGGTCGGTCATCTGGAAATATCTTCTAATGTGTACCCAGCCGTAGAGTTAGTGGGACGATTGATCCACAGACTGAAGCCCTTTTATAGTAGTGAAATATAATCTGTATGAAACTGGTGGGTTTTTACTAGGTAAGGGCTTTAACTCTAGGAGTGTATCTGTACCTTTCTGTTCATCTAGTAACCCTACTAATTGGCCATACCCAATAAAACCACACCATTGGCAAGGACTTAGTAGGTAGATAGACGTGATCATTGAATCTAGGGCCATATTTATGAGGAGTGGTTTCACTTTTAGACGTTATCGCACCTTTAAAATGGTTTAACAATAGTTAATTTAGTTAAATTACCGATCATAAATGTACGATAACTGCATGGTATTCTACGATCATACGTTCGTTAATTTACGAGCGTTTGGTAATTAGCAAACGTTCAGTCATAAATGCATGATCGCGGTCGTACATTAACTAACCAGCTAAAAAGCGATACTGCGAGTTTATAAATAATGTCTTTAAAGTGTGTTGGCAGGCCGGCAGTTCTTGCCTTTCAGAGTTCTGTGATTTTACTGCCTGACCATTCACTTTGCAAAACAAATGGGTCAGGTTCCTTGTACGTCACTGGAACTTCAGATGGGACTTCCTAATGTATTGGCACGTGTCCAACAATGTAGTTTAATGTGCCAAATAATAAAAAGGACAATCGCTATAGTTCTTCTCCTTGGGTTTTCCTATCATCCTCCCCATATCTTTATTCTGGCACTAGTCATTATCTTAGCAATTGCATGTGAGCAACAATTGAACCTGGTTGGACAGGGAAGTCAGGTTAGCAATGACCTCGTAGGGATCATGGGCCGTATAATTAAATACTCAGTTGCAGACTGTTGTAAACTAAATAAAGGAGCTCATAGTAAGAGATGTAGACTAGCTGCACTACCTAAGAGCAGTATTTTTCCATCCTAATGACCTTAACCTGCCAATTCAGCGTTTTGTCTGTGTATAAATAAATGCAACCGAAATACTGACTTCCTGTTTGTAGGACCCATAATAGAGACTGTTATGGTCTTGCCCTTGACCCAACGCCTGGGTTGATTCAGTTGCTCAGTAGAGATCTGAGCATGTTTGACCCATCCAACAGCCAATCAGTAGAAATTGCTGTTAGGAACATTCCAAGGATGTGGTCCATTCTGGGAAGAAGAAGGGCCGTTAGAACCTGAAATGGCAGCTCACTAATGTCAACAGCAGGGAACAGTAAAGGGTATGAAATCAACTGATTTTTCAAAATGGGAGAGAATATGTAAAATAACTAAGAAGGCATTACACAAAATAACAATTCAACAAATAATGGTAATTTCCACTGAACTGTCCCTTTAAACACTAGAATTCAGTTTCGGGAATAGTGTTTCTGAAACTGTTAGGAGGAAAGGGAGTTCACAATGAAAACTTTCTTTCCTCACAAACAATTATAAATGGGGACGTTTTACCTTTGGGGGTTTAGTTGTCATGGTTAAGGCCGCTTTATAAAATCCTAAATTACCCTCTATTCATCCCCCACTCCTAGGCAGAGGAACTGACTTCATATTACACTGATTTCTATATTGTTATAAAGTAGGCGACGCTTTTAATTATACTTCTACCTAGTGATTTATAAGAGAAATTGCCAAATAAAGAGTATATGATACTGAGGCACTTAATTGACAGTTGAATTTTAATTTTTTTCAGACTGGATATCAAAAGAAATAGGGGACAAATCAATAAAAAATGGTACAGTGATAGTTGGGAGGAATTATAGTTTCCGGTAATGGGCAATTTAAAAAAAAAAACAAATTTCCCAGCGTACATATCCTTTAAGAGGACACAAAAAAAAAAACAAATTTCCCAGCGTACATATCCTTTAAGAGGACACAAAGGTTCTTAATTTTCAGATTAGCTAAATATTGCAGCCTTACCTAATAGTTAACACCTTTATTCTATTTTAAAATTGTACCGTCGTTTCTACCCACGTATCGTGATATCACAACTTGGTTCCTTCCACAATTAGTAAATTGCCAGCAGACAAACAAGGGTCATTATATTGCTTGCATGACATAATGTATGTCAGACATATAAATATAAAATGGTCATGGATATTACATGCATGGCTTTTTATGTCTGACACACATTATGTCATAATCACATAATGTATGTCAGACATAAATAGCTATGTGGGGCACTAGTCATCTATGCTTAGCAATTGCATGTGCAACTATTGAACCTGGTTGGACGGGAAGTAGGTTAGCAATGGACCTCGTAGAAAATGGGCAAGTGCTGTAAAAATCAATGGGTGTGTATTTTCCACAATGTTGATCTGGCGATACGAAACGCTGAAATTTGTCATTCGGGACTGGTACATTCCTAATAATCAGCCAATCGCATCCGATGTGTTGTAATAGGATTTGCTGCTTGATTGGCAGGTCTATGCCCACCTAAAAAACTGATTGGATAGCCTACGGTTACACTGGTAGAAACATTGCACAAACTGTTAAGTTTGCCTGATGATGCCCACACTGTAAAAAACCCTTTCTGCTGGAATGAGGCTTGACATGGTACACCTCTACTTACCTACATCTTAAGATGAACCTATATCTTACCTTGCAAAGTTGAAAACCACAAGGTCCCCTTGACCTAATTACCCTAGGGACTTGGACATTATTCCAAATTAGAGCAATATATGAGAGGAAGATGGGCCAGATAATAAATACTCAGTGCAGGACTCTATAACACTAAAATAAAGGAGCGCATAGTAAGAAGATGTAAACTAGCTGCCACTACCTATGTCAGAATAGCTGAATGAACTGCTAAGCAAAGGGGTATTGAGACCAGAAACACCTGGTCCTGAGCGCATGGGAATATTCAGACATGCATTCTCCGATTCTGTGGCAAGCAAGAAAGAATCTTACCCCTGAATATATTAATAAAGTGGAAGCCACTGATGCAAAGGAATTGTGGTTTAGATATTCAATGCTGGAATAACACAGAGTTTTGGGGTGGTGGAAAGAAGGAATGACCACACAACTTATGTGTGTGCATGAACAAACCTAAACCAGAAATTCCTTGAATATGAGGCCACTTTATTGGATCTATTCAATATATTCTGTTTGTGATCAGTTAGATCAACTGGAATTGAAGTTTAGTTCTTGAAGAGTTCGCGAGTCACCTCCGACTGGGCTTTCTCATTCAGAATGACCTTGTACAGAATTGTGGCAATTATGTACCCTGGAAAAGTCCCACCCAATAGCACATCACAGCAGGTGTTTAGGGCGTGATGAGATAGTGGCTAAGAGGTCGTTATAGGAAACACCAGAAGAAGGTTGTCAAAAAAGAATTGTTACATGGCAACCATTGGTGTCGAACTCCCACACCTTTTTTTAGACTGGGGTTTATTTCGACACCACGTTCTGCCAACCAAATGTCTGCCATGTACAATGCTGTACAAGTAATTCTGAATTGAGAAAAGCCAGTCGGATGACTGAAGCGAAACGTCTTCAAGAACTAAATCAAGTCCAGTTGATCTATTGAATACAACAGATATACCAGACCATATGATCTATTCAGGTTTAAGACAGCAACCTTAATGGCTCAGGGTGGTTACTTGTGATACTTGATGGTCTGAAAGTGCATGATCAGCCACCATAGGCTACTGTTGGCGGATATTATTGGCTACTCGTAACACAGTATTTAAAATAACGTTTTGACCGTATCTTACACCTGTAGTGATGAGATTCCCAGGTTAGTGTACAGTATGTGCAGATTTCTTTACTGTATGTTTCATTTTGTCTAAGTATGTGGTTGCTAGGGAGGGGCTCGTAAAGCTCGGGGCTTTATAGAAAGAAAGAGTGCGATGTTATACGGTCAACTTTTCGGTTGTATGGACGCTCGGCAGGCATATGAGATCCAATCATGGTGGACAGCCATTTTTTCTTTTTTTTTTTTCTCAGCTAGGACAGCTATTCGCCAGATAAGCCAATCTCTTTTGTTTCAAAAGGCTTTTTGTTTTAGACAATAGGAAAATAACATAGTAATCAATATGTCATTTGTATGGAATTCTTTGCTGATAGCGATTGAAAAAATGCCAACCCCTTTCCAAATTGTAGGACCTGGACCTCATGGGCTGACTATTTCTGGCAACAAATCTATCAAGGTACTTATACCTATTTCTGACTGCAGCCAATTGGGCATCGTAAATATTTCTTGAGTCTATGGGCTAGACGATATGTGTTATTGTTGGTTAATATCTGCGGTGCGTGACTCTGAGGAACTGTTTGCTTGTTTTTGCTACTCTAGATGCATGACATACCCGTCTCGTAATACAGTGCTGAAATACTCTGAAGACGTGAGAAAAGTACAAAAAGATATGTTTGCGTACATTTGAGGACATTGTGTCCAGAATTGTTAGATCCTATATTAAAGGAATTATACACTGAAAAAATACTTGTAAGCAGCAGTTCCTCTGATGTGTTTGTGTTGCTGTATGACTTAAATCCAGTATTCTGCTCAATCTCAATCCCCCAGCCCCCTGCCACACTATCTGACACTCTGTGAGAGCAAGCATGCTCAGTAATTGCTATGTGGCAGCATTGGGAGAGGGAATTTTCCATTAAAATACCAACTGTCACAGTTCCAGCAATAGCAAACAAATACAAAAATAAAGAGTATATGATACTGAGGCACTTAATTGACAGTTGAAATTAATTTTTTTTTAGACTGGATATCAAAAGAAATAGGGGACAAATCAATAAAAAATGGTACGATTAATTAGTCAGATCACGTGCCCAGCGAACTGGCGTTCGTGACAGTTGTATTTATGGATATGTATATACAAACCTTGTATAATACAGATACAGTGCAGAAATTTATTAATGGAAGTGTTTTTTTTTTCCCACCCATAATTATTTGAGGCTTTATTAAAAGGAGAATTTCAGAGCTGAACTTGAAAGAATGTATTGACTAGAAATCAAGACTATACTGCACCATTATAAACAGCACCACATGTATGGATTCCATTAAGGGGACATTCCACCCCTACACAGAAAACCATAGCAAAGATAAAGTCTCCAATACTATCCTGTTTTGCCAGGGTCCCTAAATGAAGATATTCGTCTTCCTTTTCAGCCCTGGTCCTGATTTACACCTCCTCTGAAGGCTTTACAAGCTCTTTATGAGCTTGACCAGCTGCAGAGGAGGCGGCTTGAGAAGCTGAATTTAACATCACTATCACCGCTATCACTGACGGCGACAACTCAAAAGAACAGGTAAGAAGGACCCTGGAGCTGCCATCAGAAAATCTTCCTTCAGGAGCCCCACCGAAGGAGGTACAGTTAGTATCTTTAGTATAAATTTCCCTTTAAATAAATCTCTTATGATATGGTGGAACCTGGGACTCATTTACAAATCTGGGAGTAGAATTAAGTGGTACCATACAGACATTGTATTTTGTATATGCTGTGTATATAATGTTAATATGCTGTGTATATTCTTTGTATATGTTGTAGTGTATATGTTGTGTATATAAAGTGTATATGCTGTGTATATAATGTGTATATGTTGTGTATATGCTATGTATATAATGTGTATATGCTGTGTATATACCGGTAATGTGTATATCCCCAAAAAAAGATAAAAGGGGGAAAAGTCAATCACCCAAACCCCCAAAAAAGGACAAGAGCGGGAAAAGTAAATCACCCAAACCCCCCCAAAAGGACAAAAGTAAATCGCCTAAACCCGCCAAAAAGGACAAAAGTAAAAGTAAATCACCCAAACCCCCCAAAAAGGACAAAAGGGTGAAAAGTAAATCGCCTAAACACCTAAAAAAGGTCAAAAGGGTTAAAAGTAAATCGCCTAAACCCCTAAAAAAGGTTAAAAGGGTGAAAAGTAAATCGCCTAAACCCCCCAAAAAGGACCAAAGGGTGAAAAGTAAATCGCCTAAACCACCCAAAAAAGACAAAAGTAAAAGTAAATCACCCAAACCACCCAAAAAGGACAAAAGTAAAAGTAAATCACCCAAACCCCCCAAAAAGGACAAAAGGGTGAAAAGTAAATCGCCTAAACCCCTAAAAAAGGTCAAAAGGGTGAAAAGTAAATCGCCTAAACCACCCAAAAAGGACAAAAGGGTAAAAAGTAAATCGCCTAAACCCCTAAAAAAGGTCAAAAGGGTGAAAAGTAAATCACCCAAACCTCCAAAAAAGGACAAAAGGGGGAAAAGTAAATCACCCAAACCACCAAGAAAGAAGTAAATGACCAAAGTCAAAGGCAAAAATGAAGTTACCAAAAAAGTCCTATAAAACTATTCAAAAGGAAAATCATCCAAGAAATACTTTCCGATAAGTCGGACTGCTAATAACGATGCTGTAAAATAATGGTGGTTATTTTCCAATTGGATCTGGCGATACGAACGCTGAATATTTGTCATTGTCGGGACTGGTTCATTCCTAATAATCAGCCAATCGCATCAGATGTAATAGGATTTGCTGATTATTGGGCAGGTCTATGCCCACCTAAAAAACTGATTGGATAGCCTCCGGTTACACTGGTAGGAAACATTGCACAACTGTAAGTTTGCCTGATGATGCCAATCACTTTACTAAACCCCTTTCCTGCTGGATATGATGGCTGACATGGTACAGCCTCTACTACTACTCTTAATATGAACTCTCTACTCTTACTGCAGAGCTTGACACAATGTCCCCCTTGGAACACATTACCCAGACTTGGACATTATTCCAAATTAGAGAAATATAATGAGAGGATCATGGGCCGTATAATTAAATACTCAGTTGCAGACTGTTGTAAACTAAATAATTGAGCTCATAGTAAGAGATGTAAACTAGCTGCACTACCTATGTCAGCATAGCTGAATGAACTGCTAAGCCAAGGGGTATTGAGACCAGAAACATGTGGTCCTGAGCGCCTGGGAATATTCAGACATGCATTCTCCGCTTCTGTGTCAAGCAAGATATCTTTACCCTTAATATATTAATAAAGTGGAAGCACACTTGTATGCAAAGAATTTGTGGTTTATTATATTCAATGCTGAAATACACACAGAGTTTTGGGGTGGAAAGAAGGAATACCACACAAATTCTTGTGTGTGCATTGAACACAATAAACCAGAAATTCCTTGAATATGAGGCCACTTTATTGATCTATTTAAATATATCTGTTGTATTCAGTTAGATCAACTGGACTTGAAGTTTAGTTCTTGAAGACGATTCGCTAGTCATCCGACTGGCTTTCTCAATTCAGAATGACTTGTACAAGAATCTGTGGCAATTATGTACCCTGGAAAGTCCCAATTAGCACATCACAGCCAGGTGTTAAGGGCGTGATTGGATAGTGGGTGTTATAGGAACACCCAGAGTAAGGGGCCCTATTTATAAAAAATCGTTATCGTTATCGTAAAATACCGATCGTTATCGTAAAATAACGACCGGGGTTTTACCGATAACGACCGTTATTTACCGATAACGACCGTTATTTACCGATAACGACCGTTATTTAGAGACACACTGACTGACTAATAGGATTCTTGGAGATAGTGATAGTAGGGGAGGTTTTCACAGGGTAGGATGTCTAAGACCATCTACTTGCCATAATAGGTTACAATAACTTGTTTGGCATCCAAGGATTAAAGGGGAAGTTCAGTGGAAATACATGCTTTTCAGAAAAAAGAGCAGTATTTTTCCATCCTAATGACCTTAACCTGCCAATTCAGCAAGAGCAGTATTTTTCCATCCTAATGACCTTAACCTGCCAATTCAGCATTTTGTCTGTGTATAAATAAATGCAACCGAAATACTGACTTCCTGTTTGTAGGACCCATAATAGAGACTGTTATGCTCTTGCCCTTGACCCAGCGCCTGGGTTGATTCAGTTGCTCAGTAGAGATCTGAGCATGTTTGACCCATCCAACAGCCAATCACTAGAAATGACTGTTAGGAACATTCCAAGGAAGTGGTGCATCCTGGGAAGAAGAAGGACCGTTAGAACTTGAAATGTCAGCTCACTAATGTCAACAGCAGGGAACAGCAAAGGGTATGAAATCACAGCTCACTAATGTCAACAGCAGGGAACAGCAAAGGGTATGAAATCAACTGATTTTTCAAAATGGGAGAGAATATGTAGAATAACTAAGAAGGCATTACACGAAATAACAATTTATATTAAAGGAATTATACACTGAAAAAATACTTGTAAGCAGCAGTTCCTCTGATGTGTTTGTGTTGCTGTATGACTTAAATCCAGTATTCTGCTCAATCTCAATCCCCCAGCCCCCTGCCACACTATCTGACACTCTGTGAGAGCAAGCATGCTCAGTAATTGCTATGTGGCAGCATTGGGAGAGGGAATTTTCCATTAAAATACCAACTGTCACAGTTCCAGCAATAGCAAACAAATACAAAAATAAAGAGTATATGATACTGAGGCACTTAATTGACAGTTGAAATTAATTTTTTTTTAGACTGGATATCAAAAGAAATAGGGGACAAATCAATAAAAAATGGTACTTTAAGAGGACACAAAGGTTCTTAATTTTCGGATTAGCTAAATATTGATTATATAAACATACCCATTGAGACTCCTTTTATCACATGCATGGCTTTTTATGTCTGACACACATTATGTCATAATCACATAATGTATGTCAGACATATAAATAGCTATGCATGTGACAGAAGTGACCATTTTATATTTATGTCTGACTTACATTATGTGTTACTTTACAAAAGTCCTGCACTACTTACTTGTAATCTCCCTCGTCGCTCCGGTCCGATCCTCAGCACTGGCACTTTGAGTGACAGGTCGCGAGGCAGCCAATGGCAAGACGCGCTCTGCAAGAAGGCATGTCTTCCCATTGGCTGTCTCCCGGAATGTCACTGACAGTGCCAGTGGGGAGGATCATTGGCTGTCTCCCGGAATGTCACTGACAGTGCCAGTGGGGAGGATCGGACCGGAGTGACGAGGGAGATTACAAGGTAGTAGGCAGCAGATTAGAAAAAGTTGGTCACCACTGTTAGGTTTTTATATATTCTCTATAATCACTTAGCCTAATAGCAGCCATTTTGTTCTCTAACTCCATTTTGTCTTATATTATTGTCGTGTTATTGCAGATGTTTTGTTTCCAAATGTTCTTTCTTATTTCATGATATTGATAACACTTGAGCTTCCCAGTTTGCCTCCCACATTGTGTGTCAACCTGACTCTATCCTTGCATTCCGATGGATGTTTTACCTCATCTGTAGACACAAAGTCTGGCAATGCCCCCTTTCTGGTTTGTTATATTCCAATGTACAAAATGAATAAACTGAGAAAGAGAATTCTGCTACATCGGATGTGTGGTGCAATTCTTTCTCCCGGCGCTGTAAAGGGTCTTTTACTGGGTCTAAGACAGGCATCAGGGTCCGGCGTGACTAGTGCAGGATATTCTAACAACTGGTGTCAGAAGTGGCATATAACCGACAGGACCGTAAGTATTGAACTTATTGATTTTAAGTTCTGTCTTGCTTGTTCTGTAAGTTGTATCAGCACATTGGTTTAGATTTTAAAACGTGGGTCTGGAAGGGCGGACACATACCCCACGTCTTACAGGCGGGGTTCTGTAAGTAGAATACCTGCAGGCTGGGACCTGTGATCGAGTTCTCTTAAGGAAGTTGCTCCCCGAGTGGAGTGTGATATTCTGAAAGAGTTATTCCCCGAGTGGAATGTAAAGATTTGGTGCTGGGTGTTCTAAAGAGTAAGGTAGACTCCCGCAGGTGGCGATCTGCATTTTTAGTTTTCTCTTTGGAAGAGTTAACTGGGAGTCGTACAAGATATATTTCCCCTAATTGGTAGGATCCCTAATTGCGGGTTGGACTCGCAACTTGTAGTTGGACTACAAGATAATACTCCCGCAGGCGGCGACCTGCACATATAGAGTTAATGTTCTCTCCTTAAATAGGAGTTGCTTCCGGCGTGGAGTGTAAAACAAGGGAGTTAGGGACGGGGGCGGAAAGAGTTAAGCTTAACCAGTTTTAGAACGGACAGTGTGGTCCAGTTCATTTGAAGTTCGAACTTCTGAGTTGTGTTTCTTTGCTATCTAGCATTATACGGAACAGTAAGAGACCCTACTTTTGTATGTCTTGTGTGTTTTATGTGTAACAGTTTTGTCTGTCAAATTTGTTAATTTCCTGCACTTGCTTATTTTGCGCTTTTTGTTAACCTTCTTGCTTACAGGATGGAAAGTTTCACAGTAAGGTGTCTGACCCAAACATGATAAGTCATTTAAAGTATATTAAAGTGTTTCTAAGTGTTTCTAAGTTTACAGGTTTCCAATGTGTGGGAAAATACTGATAACAAGACTGGTACAGAAGTTCCGAAGAATTTTTTCTGGGAAACTCCAGAGGATTAGGTGATTCGTATTGGTGGTACAGTTTATGGCAATCCATGGTTTGATAATATATTGGGTTGGATAAAATATGTATATTCCCATTGAGGACTCTTAGTGAATTTTATTATAAATCTAGTTATATTAATGAGTGAGGTTAAATTTGGTTAATGCTGTTCACTTAGAATGTTTTCTATTATAAATGTATTTTCCTTCCTGTAAAGTTCTGTGTCTAATCATTATCTGCAGTGTCTGCGTTTCTGACACCCCACTTCCCCCTCCTCTTCTTTTGCTTGTGGAAAACGAAAGTAGATTTGATGTGTAACTAGTTTTAGTGGGACTTATATAATTGCATAGTGATCGTAATTGTTTTGCATCTGCACGTGCACAGGAAAATAAGTGTTACTTCTAAGAAGGTTCAAGAAGGTGTTGATGGAAGAGGAAGGTTATCAAGAGGAAGGTGGATAGGCAAATAGAGGTAGAAAGGTCTACGGAAGTTTTTTTATATATTATAGAGGTTTTTGAGAAAGCGAAGATTTAGAAAGTGGTAGAGTTTCTGGTGGTTTTCAAAGAGGAGTTATTAGAATGATCAGCTTAATAATAGCAAATGTTTATTTGTAATAAATTAGATCATTAGTGAGACTAGTGCCCGTTATATCCATATAGCTAAGTAGGATGTGACAATACAGTCACAGATAGATATCCCCTATGATGGCAGTTGTAATGGATTTTCCCACAAGTGATTCCCTCGCTGTGGTACAGCTCATGGACAAAATGCGTAATCCTATTTGTGTTCTTCAGATATACAAGGTAAGCTGTTTAATTTTTTTTAATGATAGTGGGACTATGTGCTTCTCTATCAAAGCTTCCTTATATTAATGGTCCCTCAGCGGATTGCAAGCCTTTTGTAGAGATTTATTGGGGTACCTGCAGAGTCTAAGAATACAAAATATTTGTCACTAATAGGGATGATGGCCTATTGTTATTATCTTACTTTTCCTTTAAATTATTACCACATTACCCTATTAACTTGATAATACAGGATTTAGTAAGTAAATTGTATACCTCAATTTTCTTTAGTGGCATAACTTGTTGGAAGTAAAAGTTGATGTATGGATAATTTTTAATGCCCCTAACCCCCTATCACAAGATATAATTAATAGTATTCTGACAATGGTTTGTCCCTTTGTAAAGCAACGAGTAATTACAAAGACTATCTTCCTATTTTATATCCCTATTATATCCCGCTCATAATACAGATAATTCCTATAGTGTCGCATATTAAAGCCCTTAAGAGTCCCATTTCATGTGTCACTGTTTGACATAGAGACTTGGTGGACTTGCCAGTGACAGATGGCTCTCTGTGAAGTGTTAAAATAATAACAGGTTCAGCAACATGGTTCTAGGATTATTGAAATATGTTAATTGTCAAATATGTTAATGATGGTTATTGTGTATCCAGAGCATGGAGGTATGTAAAAAGGTCTCTCTCTCAATTGTCTTGCATCAAAAGCTTCAAGAAAATACAATATTGCAAAGACTCAGTTCAATATCTTGGTTGTATAAAAACTAAGGGTGAACATCTGGTTAGCCCCGCTAAAGATAAAAGACATCTTGCGCTTCAAACACCCTGTAATAAAGCTGAATTGGTTAGCTTCATGAATTTTAGCAACAATGAATCCCAGCCAGCTCCCGCTGGGACCAAATACTCCAAAAAGCACTATTAAAGACTGTCCAAACAATATTCTATGGACACCAAAAATGACAAAGAATGTTTAAATAATTGTCATAACATTTACCTCTGCCCCTGCTCTGAGCCTTTTGAATTATGATAAATCTTTTCATTTGTTTTATAGAGAACATTGTAAAACCATGTTGGCAGTTTTATCACAATATCACAGAGACACCTTGAAACTAGTTGCTTATTTTTTCTAAATCATTGGCAGTCACTGTTCAGGGGATGCCTTAATGTTTGTGCACCTCTGCAGCTTGTGCAATGGCCGTTGAGTCCTCCAACTCTATTATATTGGGTACGGAGAATGTTTAATTAACATCCAATCATGTTTTATAAATGCTAAAGAATAGAACATGAACTATCCGATGCCTCACAGAGTTATTTTAAATCTACCTGAGTCTTATGTAAAAGTTAGATATATTCCGATATTATCAAGCAAAAGTGATCCTCTGCACTGCGTCCACTGTGGGTTGCCCACTCCTCCGAATAGTCCAACCCTTAATGGACATTATCAATAGGAAACAGCCAAGGAAACGAGGGTCGCACTCCAAAGTAGATTACTCAATTTATTGTAAACCACACATATATCACAACGTTTCGGGGGGAAACATGCCCTTCCTCAGGTGATGATTCAACAGTAGTGCAACACATCTATAAGGTCAGCCAACTTAGGGACGCCCTCCTGGGTAAATCGTCCCTCTGATAGGCTAGGCCAAAAAAGTGACATCGTGCAATTGATTGGTGCAAAAAAATGCATTTTAAGTGGCAATAGATACATAACATTGGTGTACTAATTCACATAGTAGTAAAATAGTTTCAATAAGTGAAGTGTTTAAAACTTTAAAAATCTCAATAAAAGATTAAAACATTTTAAAGGATACTTCTTAGGATAAAGAAAGTGACGTGTAGAGTGTATAAAAACCTGTTTTTCACTGATGAGAGCTACCCAAAGGTGTGTATAAACGGCCTTTTGTTAAAATAACATATAAATTGGAATAAGAAATAAAGTGGCTGGCCTGGAAGAAGTGCTCTCAAAAAGGTCCCCAAGATGGCGCCACCGTGTTTGAAGATTGAAAGTGAGAGTGAAAGTAGGTATCAACTGTTGAAAAAGCAGAAAAAAATAATGTGAAAAAACTATTCTTAAAATACAAGACATTACATTACATACAATGCTAAAAAGGTTTAATTTTAAAAGGATTAGGAATTGACTCCCTGTTAAACCGTTAGGGGATTTTTATTGGACACATACCTAAAGCCTATTGTGTCCTCTGAAAAATGTTGTTTAAAAGACACGACTTCCTTACTTAATCATTTGAGAGAACATTACGGACATATCTGCCAGTAAAATATTATGTACTATGGACATTGAGTCCCTATATACTTCAATCCCACATGAAGAAGGGATAAACAATCATGGAGGAAGTTTTACTGGATTTCGGATATGATCAACAAACTGGTTTTCTTTATCATTGATTTTTAAACCATTTGCCTTAAGAAAAAAACTTTTTCGGTTTGACAAAGATTGGTATATGCAGGCTCAAGGGACCAGTAGGGTGCGAATTTTGCACCTTCATACGCAAATTTTTTTGTCACACCACTTTTGAAAAGAAATGTCTTGCCTCAAATACTGTATTTAATAAACCATGTACAACATTACGTCAGATATGTGGATTGATGTGTTTTTTATTTGGAATGGGGACACTACCTCACTCTTGAGTTTGTAAATGACCTGACAAGATGCATCCCACATTAAGGTTCACACTAATGTTATGATATGTGTAAAGTAAACTATTTGGATGTAATGGTGCTAAAACAAGGGGATGTTCTCTTCCACTGACCTGTGTTTGTTAAGGAGACTGACAAAAATAACTTATTACAATTTAAAGTTCCATCCCCGAAAGTTAAAGAAGGTCTACCACTCAGTCAGTTCCTGAGGGTAAGAAGAATAGTGCAAGATGATTCAGTATGTCAAATAAGATTACAGGAAATGATTAAAAAGTTTGCCAATAGGGGTTACCCACATAAAGAGCTTAGAAAACAGATGCAGCTAGAGCCTTGAAACACAAGACCGTAATTTACTCCTTGAAAAAAGAGAAGAAGCAAAATTGAAAGCAACAGAATACCATTTGTATCCACATTCAATACCCATCGTATCGTATCCAGCAAATAGTAAAGAATAACTAGGGGGATTCTACAAGCGGATCAGAAGTATGGGAAAATGTTCAATGAAATACCATTATTTCCTACAAGAAATCTAAAATATAGGTAATGACCTGATACGCGCTGACGTATCACCTACTAAATCAGTAAAAACAACTATTTCTCGGTGAACCCCAAGTGGGCACATTTCCTGTAGAAACGCCAGTCGTTGTAAGGTATGCCATAATTAGAGGTGACTCCTTTAATCACCCTAGAAAGGGCAATAAGATCAAACTTAAACACTTTGCCACATGTAGAACTACTAATGTGATATAATGAAATGTCCATGTGGGTGGGCCTAAGTTGGAAAATGTTCTTAGAGAGATAAGATTGCGTGTGTGGGAGAACATAAACGTGATATTACCAACTATGACGGCAATTAACAAGAAAAACGAAACCCCAGTTAGCAAACACTTTTTTGAGAAAAAACATAAAACATCACAGTTACGATGGCTGGTACTTGAGGTTGTAGAAAAAGAAAGAAGAGGGGGCGATTTAATAGCAAAATCCTTCAAAGAGAGTTATTTTGGATAGATAAATTAGAGACGCTTGCCCTATATGGATGAGATGAGGAATTTAACTGGTCTTGTTTTCTTGTAACGTTGTCCTTGCTACACCTCAAACTAAGGAAAATCCTTTTAAATTAACCTTTTTAGCATTGAGTTAATGTAATGTCTTTGTATTTTAAGAATAGTTTTTTCACATTTTTTCTGCCTTTATTTCAACAGTTGATACCTACTTTCACCTCACTTTCAATCTTCACACACGGTGGCGCCATCTTGTGGACCTTTTTGAGAGCACTTCTTCCAGGCCAGCACTTTATTTCTATTCCAATTTTATATTGTATTTTAACAAATGGCGTTTATACACACTTTGGGTAGCTCTCATCATGTGAAACAGGTTTTTATACACTCTAACAGTCACTTTCTTTATCCTAAGAAGTATCCTTTAAAATGTTTTTATATCTTTTATTGAGTTTTTAAAGTTTTAACACTTTCACTTATTGAACTATTTTACTACTATTGAATTAGTACAACAATGTTATGTATCTATTGCACTAAAATGCATTTTTTGCACCAATCAATTGCACGATGTCACTTTTTTGCCTAGCCTATCAGAGGGACGATTTACCCAGGAGGGGCCGTCCCTAAGATTGGCTGACCTATTAGATTTGTTGCACTAACTGTTGAATCATCACCTGAGGAAGGGGGCATGTTTCCCCCCGAAACGTTTGGTATATAGTGTGGTTTACAAAAAATTGAAGTTAATCTACTTTGGAGTGCGACCCTCGTTTCCTTGCTGTTTCCTATATTCCGATCTTACCCATGGTATATTCCTTTTATTCATTATTAAGATTACAAGTTAAATTAATACCCAAGCAATTAATATTTAAACATAGGTGTAAATCTCTCCCAGTCCCGATTTGATTTCTTCCAATTGATATGGTTGTATGTGTTTGACTATAGTGTATATAGATCTTCAATTCACAGATTCTGTTTAAAATTTAGTCCGTTACCTGTTTTGTTATTTAGCTTAATCTTTTCTTTAACCGTACCTGTGTTTTGTTTAAGGTTTAAGCTGTTAGTTCACTGATTCCAGGTATGATTTTAATGTAGTTGGTTTTTTGGTAGAATTTGGCAGTAGATAGTTATAAATGAGAATGGTGAGATGACTTTACATTAATTTAATTTGTGGATTATTATCTTCCTTATGTTTTGGTTGTTTAAATGAAATGATTGTGAGTTCTTTTCATGTTGTTTAAGGAAATGTTATTTTATATATGTGTTAAGTTGCTACTCTTTGTTCCATTTCTTTTGGTTTCTTTCCTGCATTCCCACTTTTCCCTGAGAATGTTATTATTTCAGTATAAGTTTTGTTTTCTCCCGATTCATTTTTTAAAGATTTTTCAAGTATTGTTTTTAGACCCTTTGGGTCTTTATTAAAGAGGGGATAGTTATAGTAATAAATGGCTCATAAAAGTCTTAGCCCCAATGTTTATTGCCCAAATCTACTACAGGAGGTATTACTTACTGGTGATTTAGTAAAAAAGAAGATGCTAAAACAGTTGCTAAAATTTGGTGTAAGAAAATTATTCCTAGATGGGGTTGTCCCGTTAGGATAGATTCAGATAAAGGAACAGCTTTTACTTCTAAACTAATACAACAGATTGTAAAATTTATGTTGATTGAATGGAAGTTTCACATCCCTTATCACCCCAGAGTTCAGAGCGAATGAACCAGAGAATAAAAGAGAAACTTAGGAAGGCTACTGCAGGTTCATTCAGTAATTGGATATTTATTTACCAGCTGTATTAGCAGAGATTTGTATGGCCCCCAATTCTACATCAAAGTTGTCCCTTTTCGAAATTTTAATGGGTAGACCATTTCCTACGCCTTCGGCAGTTAAGACAGGGACATTAATTACAGGTGACCTGGAATTTATCCAGGAAGCTTATGTGGAAAAACTGATTGAAAATTGAATAGCATCTATGGTGATGTTTTTTGCTTTTCCTTTACCTTCTAGTTCTCCAACGCACCCGTTCAAACCAGGTGATGTGGTTTGTAAAGGCGGTACATCAACACAAATTTAGAACCTCCCTATGGTTTCCCTGTGACTGGTGAAGCCGTGACTCGCACAGCTATCTAGGTTGAAGGCAATCCATCGTGGATACATGCTTCCAGAGTAAAGCGCGCACACCGAATCTGTTGATTGGAGAACAAGATGACCACACCGAGATGACTTCAGAGATGACAAACCACCCACCCTCGAGGAGGAGGATTAAGATGAGCCCAGACTCCAAACCAGTGGGAAAGTGTGAATCCAGATGAAATACATTTTCCTGACTGTTCATTTTTCATCTTATTCTGTGGCTTTTCCCATTTGAGGTTATTAGAATGAACAGAGCTTCCCGCTCTATTGCTCCCCGTGTTCCTTTGCCCCCAGATAACATCTGGGAGTGTATTTCAAAGAAGCTCCTAAACACAACTGACTTTTTGTTGTAGAAATGTAAAAAAGTGCTCAGGACGTTATAAGTACTTGTTTTAATCGCTATTCCAGCTTCGGTTCCATCCTGTCTCCAAACTATCTGAGTGATCAGCACTATAAGATATTGGATCCCAATTATCCGGGAAGGTGGTGTAACCCGCCTTAAATTTTCCAGAATACCTCAACAGACCTCCTGTGAACGAACTGTAGATATGGTTATGATTTGGACTCAAAATGTTACTGCTGCTGAAGTTTGTTTCATTTTTATTTTCCTGCTGATGCAAAATGTGTTTCTGTGAGCAATAACATGAAGTGTAATCTCACCTACCAAACGATATCAAATTATGTACACATTGTTTTTCAGAGGGATGGGTTATGGCCTGGGAATGTTAGCTACACTTATTTACCTGCTAACATTTCTGGAGTGCCTTGTGCTATCAGATAGATTAAGTAGGTGATAGTGCCAAGCACACATTTGCAATCTTCTTCTTTCCTCTCTGCAGGTAAACATAATCGCAGGTATCTTATAACTATGCCAGAGGATTGTAAGTCTAATGTGCATCCACTTTCTGAAACTGAAGTTGTTGTTTAGGTGCTAGTATCGTAGGCGTTCCAGGTCTAACAATATATACTGGTAGACAATTGCTTTATCTTGCATGTGTCATAGCTAAAGAAATAAATATAACAAGTTCATCCTAACCAATATGTTAACATGATACTCTGAACATGTGTTCTCCAGAATCGTGCTGCTATTATCTACTTCTGTTACATAGTCAAGGATGTGAAAGGTGTTGAAGGTATGTGCTGCTTTAATCTTTCTGATCATACCCTCACTATTAAATATCAGATCAGTAATTTGCAACACTTCAATCACATCAAAGTAGATGATGGTAAATTTTCTTATGGAAATGTTTTTTGGTGGCTTCCCTCCTGGGGTCAGCTTCGCAATATTTTTGGTACAATTATAATCATCATATGTGTTTTGATTCTGTTGCTGCTGTCTTCAATGTGCCCCAGGATGTTTTCTATATTCTCTTCATTTTGTAAGTCCTACTAATCAGAAAACTGTTTCTCATGCTGCTATGTATATGATGTAATTGTTTTTGAATACTATTTCACTGATAATTTTGCTATAAATTATACCTTATTCTTGTTTATTATCCCTTCGGAATAAAAGGGTGGAACTGTTAGGTTTTTATATATTCTCTATAATCACTTAGCCTAATAGCAGCCATTTTGTTCTCTAACTCCATTTTGTCTTATATTATTGTTGTGTTATTGCAGATGTTTTGTTTCCAAATGTTCTATCTTATTTCATGATATTGATAACACTTGAGCTTCCCAGTGAGCTCAAGGTCTTTTGCCTCCCACATTGTGTGTCAACCTGACTCTATCCTTGCATTCCAATGGATGTTTTACCCCATCTGTAGACACAAAGTCTGGCAATGCCCCCTTTCTGGTTTGTTATATTCCAATGTACAAAATGAATAAACTGAGAAAGAGAATTCTGCTACATCAGATGTGTGGTGCAATTCTTTCTCCCGGCGCTGTAAAGGGTCTTTTACTGGGTCTAAGACAGGCATCAGGGTCCGGCGTGATTAGTGCAGGATATTTATTAACAACCATTATATGGAAAATCTAAAGAATCCCCTGAACTTTGCTTTCTTATTTAAGATAGTCTAGAGTAGCATTTATGGGTGGTGATTCCCAGTGATCAAGCCTTACCCATTTGTCCGTATTTTAGACATAATAAGTTTGGAAACCAGTTATTTTCATAGTAACATTTGATGTCTCCGACCATATTTTGGGAATAAAGACTTACTTGGGCATTTGATTTCATGGGTAATGCCATTATAGCACATGAGCGGGGAAAGTGCCTTCTGTTTCCATAAGGATTTGCTGCATTTTACTTAGTAAAGGGCTTCTCTGCCGCTTTCATCTGACCTAAAGATTTATCGCTATTGTGTATCCTGGGCTCACAAAATTAAATTTCGTAGATGTTAGAAATATAAACAGGGAAATTCAAGTTCTTATTGTTAAAAATGGTGCTAATTTTGCCCCAACCAATCAGATGTTACCTTTCAAATGTTAAATAAGATCTGATTGGTTGGGGCAAAATTATCATTTTGAACAATAAGAACTTTTATTGAATCTCCCTGAAAGTTTACTAAATGGCTCTTAACAATTAGTGTAAGGCTAGTAGTTCTGGTCATGGACACACAGTCTAAAGGACATAAAAAAAAGAATCTGCATTTCAAACAATATTGACCATACATCCTGGAGTTCAACTAGGCACACCTAGGCCTGTTTGGGGCTTGCTTTATATTTAACCCAATGCAGAGCATCCAATCTATTAAACTGTCTTCATGTTTGTCCAGTGTTGAAAAAATTTACCATAACTCTGCAGTGCCAGTAACAGACATGTCTCCCTGGCCATAGGCTAGCAGGGGGGAAACGCTTAAGAGTCACCTAATAATACAGAACTTTCTGCACTGTCTTTATAAAGCCGAATGTGGGGGGACTGACAAGTGCATAATGTACTTGTCAGTCCCCCCAGCCTTACAATTAGGATTAACAATGTTATTGGGAAAGTTTAAGTCTAAACTTTGAATTTGGTTTGAAATGCCACATTGGAAGAGAATGTGTGTGTGTGGCAGGTTTAAAACTCAATAACCTAACTAATGGCAATGAAAAAGGGCTTTAAAATTTCACAATTTATTTTGATAACATATTTTTATTAATTGCCATGGAAATGTATGGGGTGTATCAGCAGGTGTGTGTACCTGTATTTGTGTGGTATGATGGGATATATTTTTGCATTTATCATAAAGACGATAAACCAGAAAAGAAACTGGATCCAGAGGAAGAAACTCCAAATAAGAAAAGGAGAGACACGTTCAAGAAAAAGTCTCTGAAGGATAAAAAGTGAGTTTTCCGAGACAAAACTGAGGTTTCTGCTCCGTCCTCATTCACTTTCCTTTCATTACAATTAGTATTACCGCCCTGTATATGGGAACCATCACCAACCTGAACTGGATTTCTAACCAATGATTTCCAAATGTGTTTTAATATCCTTTGTGGGTTCAGAGATACAAATTTCACTCCATAACATCTCTAATTGCAGAGTAGAAATATAAAATGATAAACCAAGTTATAATTCTATATTAATGTTTCAGGTTGGAAATAAAAAACTTTTCTTCCTACTGGTAATGTGTTTAGTTGCTATTCAGGGGCACTCACTATATCCTGATGAAGAAGCAAAAGATTTAGAGAAAGAGGATTCCAAATCTCACCACCGGGAGGAGCCTTCAGAGACAGAAGAACATACTGAGTGAGTTTTCTTGGCTGAACGTTAAAGGAAATCTTTGTCTTAGTTTCGCCCCAACATCAGTCTGGGATCTATCCAATGGAAAGAAGCCATTCTTGCAGAACGTGTCTTCTAATTTGTTAGGCCCTGGGCTAAATGGTAGTGGAACAACTGTTTAGATTTATTAAAATCACATGGAAATAAACACCCATAATACCAAGACAATATCTATTATTAAAATATATCTTACAAGACATTTATATGAAAGAAAAAAAATACATTATTATAATAACAATCAAATCAATGAAATAGCATTTTAATAGTTTGTTATAAATGGATATAGTATAAAAATATTTACCGTATATACTCGAGTATAAACCGAGTTTTTCAGGCTGAAAAATCAGCCTGAAAACTCGGACTCTGTTTATACTCGAGTCAACCGCTTACCTGGGCATTCCGGCAGCCGCGCAATCTTTTTCTGCACTGGCGCGCCGGCCTGACGTCACTGCCCGGCGCCAAGCCCGACACCGGGCAGTGACGTCAGCCGGCACAGGAATGGGCGCGCGGTTGCCGGAATGCCGATACCGTACCTGCCAGGAAGCCCTTGGATGGAGGAAGAGCCCACAGGGAGAAGAGTCGTCCACAGGGAGAAGAGTCGTCCACAGGGAGAAGAGTCCACAGGTACAAACTGAACTGAGGGGGAGGGGGGCATTCAAGATGTTTGGGAACTACAACTCCCAGCATGCTTTATTAGCTGGGAGTTGTAGTTTCCAAACATCAACTCCCAGCTAATAAAGCATGCTGGGAGTTGTAGTTTCCAAACATCTTGAATGCCAAGTTTCTACCCTCCGTTTATACTCGGGTCAATAACTTTTATTAGGATTTTTAGCTGAAATTGGGTACCTCGGTTTATACTCGGGTCGGTTTATACTCGAGTATATACGGTACACTGATAAAGTGGTTTGCGGTGATAAATGTCACACAAGATGTTAAGTCTGATTTTACATGTTATCGTTTGTACAGAAGTCCGGAAGATAAACCAGAAAAGAAATAGGATCTTGAGGACCAAAATCCTGAAAATATAACAAGAGGAAAGACAATCATTTAAGAAACGATCTGTAAAGGATAAAAAATGAGTTTTTCAAGACTAAACCAAGGTTGCTTTGTATTTATTAACAGTCATTTAAATGTATTACTTATATAGACTTTACTATTACCGCACTGTATATGGAAACAATTGGGTTAAATCTTACCTGTGTAAAAAACACAAAATGATTTCAGATTATCCATTGTGGGTTTAGATATTTATAACATAGTTTAATCTTTTTGTGAATGGGTTTCTTTATTGTAAATTAATACCGGTTATGTATTCAGGTTCACTCACTAATTCCTTTTTAAATGTTTAGGGGTCAAGACAAAGATAAAATGGAGAAAGATTCATATTCCTGGGAGAGAGTGAAAGATGCAGAGTAAGGTCTACATGGGAACCTAATTGTACAAATATACCAGAGAAGTCAACTATATATGTATAAGATATAACATTAGAGATGGAGAAGCTTAGAAAGCGAGTGATCCTAAATCAACCATCTTACTCTCATCTTTATTATCCAACAAGAGAAAATCAATAGTTTGCCCACGTTTACCAGTGGCGGCCATCGGATAACCGCTGCAGTCATCAATCATCCATGTGTATGTGTTCGGTCAGCCATTCGTTAATCCATACTGAATACAGGCAATAATAGCGTGCAGCAGCCATTCGCTCATTATGGATCATGTGTACAAACCCGAGTTTTGGAGACGGTTCATTGAGGTGAAATTGCATCTGTAGAGGGCCACCAGTTGTAACATATAAAATGAGGACTTAACAGTGGTGTAACATATCTGGCAGTGTAACCAGCACAATCTAGTAAAGTAAATCTATATATTTCTGTTTATTAAGCACACAAGACAAAAAAAGGGAGAAAACTCCAGAGAGGAAAAATGTAATGCTGCCCTGACTCCGTTGGGGTAGAGTACAGGGAAGACTCACGTTTTAGTTGGATGAAGGAGGAAGTAGTGGGAACTGGATGCTGGAATGCACTGGAGACCGGAGCTGGATACTGGAGTACATTGGGAACGATGGCTGGATACAATGGCAACAGGAACAATGGCTGGATACAATGGCAACAGGCACAATGGCTGGATACAATGGCAACAGGCACAATGGCTGGATACAATGGTTGACAAATTGGTTGACAATAAATGGTTTGAGTAAGGATACATGGAAGACATTTGAGATCTTCATAGTAGGTGGTAACTCAAGACGGAAAGCTGTAGGACTAATTATTTCGGAGATAGAAAAGGGGCCAATGAATTTGGGACCTAATTTAGGGGTTGGTACATGAAGATGAATATTTTGTGAGGATAGCCAAACTCTATCTCCAATGGAATATCGAGGAGCAGGCCTTCGTCTTTTGTCTGCAGCTTTTTTCTGAATCAACGAGGATTTCAAAAGATTATTCCTTGTAGAATCCAAGATAGCAGACATATGGGCAAGCATATCGTCAGCGGCTGGAATATTGGAAAAGAGAAAATCTTGGGGAAAACACATTGGATTCTGGCCCATATTACAAAAAAAAGGAGGAGAAGTCCCAGAGGAAGAGTGTGGGGAATTATTATATGCAAATTCCGCCCATGGTAACAAGTCAGACCAATCATTTTGGGAAATGGAAATATGACACCGGAGGAACTGTTCAAGAGACTGATTAATCCGTTCAGCAGCACCATTGGATTGTGGATGATATGCAGAGGAAAATTGAAGTTTAATGTTCAAGGATTTACATAAGGCTCTCCAGAATTTGGAAATGAATTGTGTTCCTCTGTCGGAGACAATTTCTGCAGGTAATCCATGTAAGCGGAAAATGTGGGAGATAAATAAATGAGAGAGTTCCAGTGCTGAGGGTAACTTGGGTAGCGGAACAAAATGAGCCATTTTGCTAAAACGATCAATAGTAACCCATATTACCGTATTTTTCTTGGATGGAGGTAAATCAACAATAAAATCCATGGATAGATGCGTCCAAGGACGAGAAGGTGTGGAAAGTGGTTGAAGAAGACCGTAAGGAAGATTACGGGAGGATTTGGACATGGCACAAATGGAACAGGATGCTACAAAGTTCTAAACATCTTTTCTTAGATCAGGCCACCAAACAGAACGAGATAGAAGTGAAATGGTTTTTTGAACTCCAGGATGACCAGCCTGTTTAGAACAATGAGATATTGATAGTAGCGGTGTGCGTAAGGCAGGGGGAATGAAAACTTTGTCATTGGGAGTAGTAGAGGGGCAAGAGTCCTGAGCAGAATTAATTTCGGCAGACAACTGAGGAAGAATAGTACTCAGAATTTTGGATTTGGGAATAATAGGGCCTTTGTCAATCATGGTGGATTCTAGAGAACCAAAAGACCTGGATAAGGCGTCAGCCTTCTTGTTTTTTGTTCCCGGGCGAAATGTGATGGTAAAATTAAAGCGTGAAAAAAAAAGTGCCCAGCGGGCTTGTCTGGGATTCAATCTTTTGGCGGTTTGGATGTATTCTAAATTTTTATGGTCAGTGAATATAGTTATGGGATGACTTGTACCTTCCAGAAGATGCCGCCACTCTTCCAGAGCAAGTTTGATGGCCAGTAATTCTCGATTGCCAATGTCATAATTTCTCTCACATGGAGTGAATCTCTTAGAAAAGTAAGCACAAGGATGAAGTTCTCTTTATTCCGTGAGTTTGAGATAAAATTGCTCCAGCACCAATATCAGAAGCATCAACTTCAACGAAGAATGGCAGATGGTTATCAGGATGGACTAAAACGGGTGCAGAGGCAAATGCTTTTTTAATCCTTTTAAAGGCTTCTATAGCTTCCTCCATCCAGGCATTAGGTTTGCCCCCTTTTCGAATGAGGTCTAAGATGGGAGAAATTATGGAGGAAAAGCCTTTGATAAATTGCCTATAGTAATGGGCGAAACCGATGAAACGTTGAATGGCTTTAGTAGAAGAAGGAAGAGGCCAATTGAGAACAGCAGACACTTTAGAGGAATCCATTTCAAAACCCTGGGCAGAGATAATATAACCAAGGAACGGAACTTTAGTAACTTCAAATAGACATTTTTCTAGCTTGGCATAAAGATGATTGGCACGTAATCGGGACAGAACTTGACGAAGATCAATACGATGAGAGGGTAAGTCTTGAGAAAAAACTAGAATATCATCTAGGTAGACCACTACAGAATTGCCTAGAAGATCTCTGAAGATATCATTGACCAATTCTTGAAAAACTGCTGGGGCATTACAAAGCCCAAACGGCATTACCAGATACTCAAAATGACCATCACGGGTATTAAAGGCTGTCTTCCACTCATCCCCTTTCCTGATCCGGATCAAATTGTAAGCCCCTCGAAGATCAAGTTTAGAGAATATTTTGGCCCCCTTTAATTGATCGAACAATTCGGTGATTAGGGGAAGGGGATAGCGATTCTTCACCGTAATTTTGTTTAATCCCCTATAGTCTATGCAGGGACGTAAACCTCCATCTTTCTTTTCGACAAAAAAGAATCCAGCCCCAGCAGGAGAAGTGGAAGGACGAATGAATCCTCGGGACAAGTTATCCCGAATGTATTCCTTCATGGCCATGGTTTCAGGCTGAGATAAAGGGTAAGTCCGTCCACGAGGGGGCATGGTTCCAGACAGGAGGTCAATGGAGCAATTGTAGGGTCTATGGATATGCAAAGTCTCAGCTGATTTCTTACAAAACACATCCAGAAAGTCTTTATACGGTTCAGGAAGAAAAGAAGCGTCCTTTTCCGGAAGAAGAGTGGAGCACGGAATAGTAGGCAAGGAAAGACAATGGGAAATGCAGTTAGAACTCCAAGCAACTATTTCTCCAGAAAGCCAATCAATAGATGGGTTATGGAGTTGAAGCCAGGGAAGGCCTAAAATAATGGGTGTGGAGGGACAATCAATGACAAAGAAGGACAACTTTTCATTATGCAGGGCCCCAGTTTGGAAGGATAACTCTGGAGTGATTTGAGTCCAGGAAAGCGTCCCTGGATAGGACTTTAGAATTGAATTTTATTGTTACAGGTACCAGAAAACGAGGAGAAGGTTTCTTTTTGCCTAGAAGATTTTCTCCTCTAACCTCTAGGCAGAGTAGTTTCCCGGCTTAACAGGGCAGGTTTTGGCAAAATGTCCTGAGCCAGCACAGTATAGACACAGGCCCAGAGATCTCCTACGTGTCTTTTCTTCTGGAGATAAACGAGTTCCCCCAATCTGCATGGGTTCTTCGGTAGTGGGCATAGGAGCAGAGAAGATAGGTTTCACTGGGCGAGGAGCAGATCTGGAAGGCAACTGACGATCTCGGTTTCTCTCGACCTGTCGCTCCCGAAACCATGTATCAATACGAATACAAAGAGCAATCAGATCTTCCAACAAGGAAGGCATGTCTTTGGAGACAAGGTCATCTTTAATACGGTCTGATAGACCCTGTAGAAAGGCCGCCACAAGAGCCTCGTTGTTCCAGGAGACTTCTGCTGCAAGTGTACGGAACTCAATGGCATAATGTCCAACAGAACGATTGCCCTGTTGTAGTTGCAACAAACGGGTGGAAGCACTTATTTTACGACCAGGAGCGTCGAATACCTTCCGGAATGTAGCAAGAAAATTGGTGATGTCAGACACTAATGGGTCATCATTCTCCCACAATGGAGAGGCCCAGGCAAGGGCTCCACCTTCTAACAAAGCAACAATATAACCCACTTTCGCTCTATCTGAGACAAAACGGGAGGGTTGTAATTCAAATTGAATTTGGCATTGATTAAGAAACCCTCTACAGCCTTGAGGGTTCCCATCATAGCGAGGAGGAGAAGGAATACGGGGTTCATGGCCAACTTGCATTGCAGGTGCAGGATTAGACGGGAGAGAAGGTGAGGTGTCAACAGGTGATAGGCGTGAGGCCAATGAGTCCATAAATTGTGCCATACGGTTCTGTTGGTGTTCAAAAACGTCCATCCGGGTAGATAAGGCTTGGAGAGTTTTAGATAGTTCGGACATTACTCCCTCAGAGGCATCCATGGCCCGCTTGTACTGTAATGCTGCCCTGACTCCGTTGGGGTAGAGTACAGGGAAGACTCACGTTTTAGTTGGAT
>JAACNH010002406.1:0-40469 GCA_019447015.1 Hymenochirus boettgeri
CTCCCTGCTCTCTCTCTCTGCTCCCCCTCTACTAACACACACACACAGTTATTACCAATATTACTTCCTAATTCTCCTTATTCTCCTGGTCCTTGTCCCATCCTTCTCTATTTTGTGTGACAATTACCCCCATTCCCCTATCCATCTGCTCACTGCATTAGGGGTAATTATTGACTCTCTATCTCTTTCTAACCACTATATTCTGAAACCTGGCTGGAATTTTCCTTTGCAATAAGCCAAAACGCAAGGTTCCTATTCTCCAACTACCGCTATGCTTATTGCTGCTCTCATTCCTATCGTGCGCTGGATATTGCAACTACTACTACTTCCTGCTTCCCACCTCTCTACCCTTCAATCTATCTACACATATTGTTTAGTTCTTTAATTAACAGGATCCCAAATCTCTGTGTACCGGACAAAACTGGCTCCCCAATTAAACACTCATATTGACATACAAATCTATATTCTAACCTTAAATCCTTCGCTCTTTGCTGCACCCCCTTATATTCCCCTTAGTCTCCCATATGTTCCCGCTCCTGTTACTGATCCCCACTCGTATGCGTCCTCTACCTTAACCCTTTCCCTTGTGGATCCATTCCTCTGGAATTCTATTACCCTCTCTCACGTAAGGAAACCTCAATAGCAGGTTTTAAAATAACTACCATAATCCTACCTATTGGTAACCAGCACAGTAATATGGTATCTATATATGATAAATCTACCACTTAAATCCGACCTATCCGGGACAGCACAGATATATGGTTTATCTATATATTATATATGATAACTCTACCCAGTACACCCTTACCATATCCGGTACCCAGCACAGTATATGGTATCTATATCTATATATGATTAAATCATACCCTTACACCCTACCTATCCGGTAACAGCACAGATAGTGGTATCTATTATTCTATATATGATTAAATATACCTTACATCCTACCTATCGGTAACCAGCACAGTTAGATGGTACTCTAATATGATAAATCTACCCTTACATCCTACCTATCCGGTAAACAGCACAGTATATGGTATCAATATATCTATATATGGATAATCGACCTTACATCCTACCTATCCTGTACGACCAGCACAGTATATGGTACTATATATCTATATATGATAAACTACCCTTAATCCTACTTATCCGGTAACCAGCACAGTATATGGTATTTCTACATATCTATATATGATTAAATCTACCTTAATCCCCTACCTATACGTAACCAGCACGTATATGGTATCTAATATAGCATATATGATAAATCTACCCTTACATCCTCCTATCACGGTAAACAGCACAGTATATGGTATCTATATATCTAATATGATTAAATTTACCCTTACATCCCTACCTATCCTGTAAACCCAGCACAGTTATATGGTATCTATATATCTATATATGATAAATCCTACCTTACATCCTCCCTATCTCGGAACCAGCACGTATATGATATTATATACTATATATGAGATAAATTACCCTACATCTACTATCTGAAACAAGCACAGTATTGAGATCTATAGATCTATAACTGATAAATCTACCCTTACATACTACCATTGGGAACCAGCACAGGATATGGTATCTATATATGACTAATCATACCCTTACATACTACCTATCTGGTAACCAGCACAGTATGATGGTATCCTATCTATCTATATATGATAAGTATCCTTAATTCCTACCTATTCATAGTACCAGCAAGGTATATGATATCTATATATGATAAATCTACCTATTCATCCTACCCTATCTGGTAACCAGCACAGTATATGGTATTATATATTGATATATGATTCAAATGTATCCTTACATCCTACTATCTAGTAACACAGCACAGTATATGATATATTATAATGATAAATCTCCCTTTATCCTACCTATTGGAACCAGCACAGTATATGTATCTATATATCTTAATGATAAAATCTACACCTTACATCCTACCTACTGGTAACACAAGCACAGTTATGGATCGTATCTAGCTATATATGATAAAAGTTACCGCTGCATACACCATGTGGGTAACCAGCACAGTATATGATATCTATATATTATATATGATAAATCTACCTTACATCCCTACACTATCCGGTAACCAGCACCAGTATATGATATCATATATCTATGATATGATAAATCTACCCCTAGCATTCTACCTATCTGGTAACCAGCCACGTATATGAGTATCTATATATCTATATATGATAAATCTATACCCTTACATCTACCTATCGGGTATAACCAGCACAGTAGTATGATATCTTTATTCTATTAGTGATAACTCTACCCTTACATTCTACCTGTCTGGTAACAGCACACAGTAATGATATCTATTCTATATATGATAAATCTATCCTTACATCCTTACATATCTAGTAACCAGCCAGTATAGTTATCTATATAGCTATATATGATAAATCTACCCTTTCTCCTACCATCTGGTAACCAGCAAGTATATGGTATCTATATATCTATATATGATAAATCTACCTTTACATCCTACCTATCTGGTAACCAGCACCAAGTATATGGCTTATCTATTATCATATATATGATAAATCATACCCTTACATCCCACTATCCGGGTAACCAGCACAGGTATATGTATCTATATATCTATATATGATAATTACCTTATAATCCACCTATCTGGGTAAACCAGCACAGTATATGGTATCATTATGATAAATCTAACCCCTTACAGTTCTTTTACCTATCTGGTAACCAGCACAGTAATGATATGCTTTTATATATCTATATAGGATAAATCTATCCTACTGCCTACCTATCTAGTAACCAGCACAGTATATGTTATCTATATAAGCTATATATGATAAATCTACCCTATCATACCATATTGGAACCAGCACAGTATATGGTATCTATATATCTATATATGATAAAATCTACCCCTTACCTCACTACCTATCTGGTAAACCAGCCACAGGTATATGGTATCTTATACTATAATTATATAAATCTACCCTGAAATCCTACCTATCCGGTAACCAGCAACAGTATTGGATATCTAGTATATCTATATGATGAAATTCCCTTACATTCTACCTATTGGACCAGCACACAGTATTGATATCTAATATCCTAATATGTATTAATCTACCTTACAATCCTAACCTATTTGCGGTAACAGCTACAGTAACTGGTATCTATAATCTATAATGATAATCAAATTATCTTACATCCTACCTCTCTGGTAACAGCACAGTATGATATTATATATAGTCTATATATGATAAATCACCCGTTACATCATACATCTGGTAACCAGAAACAGTATGGTATCTATATATCTATGAATGATAAATGTATCATTACATCCAACACTCGTCTGGTAACCAGCACAGTATATGGTACTAGTATATGATGATAAATCTACCCTACATACGTACCTATCTGGTTAACCAGCACAGTATATGGTATCTATATATGATAAATTCAGACCTTACATCCTACCATCAGTAACCAGCACGATATATGTTATCTATTATAGTAATATATGATAAATTACCTTTCATCCTACCTATTGGTAACAAGCACAGAGGATGGTATTCTAGGTTTTATATACTATAGATAAATCTACCCTTACATCCTACCTATCTGGTCACCGCACAGGTATATGATATCTATATATCATATATGATAAATCTACCCTACATCCTCCTATATGGTAACCCAGCACAGTATATGATATCATATAATCTATATATGATAACATGACCCTTATATACTACCATTGGTAACCAGCAGTATATGGGTTATCTATATATGATCAATCTACCCTTACATACTTACCTATATGGTAACCAGCACAGTATATGGTATCTAATATATCTATATATGATTAAATGTTACTTACATCTACCTGATCTATAACCAGCACACAGTATATGATATCTTATATATGATAAATCTACCTGTCTCCTAACTATCTGGTAACCAGCACAGTATATGGTATTATATATACTATATATGATAAAATCTACCCTTTACACCCTAACTAACTGCGTAACCAGCCACCGTATATGAGTACTATATTAGACTATATCTGATAAATCTACGGCATACTACCTATGTGGTAACCAGCACAGTATATGGTATCTATAAGCTATTATATAAAAATACCCTTGACATTCCTACCTGATATTATAAATTACGAGTAAATGTCGCGCTACTGTCACATATAAACACCTTTTCATTTTTATAATAAGGGCACAAGGTTGTATATGATCAACCCCAAATAGGTGGAGGTGCTCAGCAGTCTATCCTAATACCCTGTGTAGCCCACTAGTCTATCCTAATACCTTGTGTAGCCCACAAGTCTATCCTAATACCCTGTGTAGCCCACTAGTTATACTTCCTAATACCCTGGTGTAGCCACTTAGCTATCCTAATACCTGTGTAGCCCACTAGTCTATCCTAATACCCTGTGAGCCCACTAGTCTATCCTAATACCCTGTGTAGCCCACAATAGTCTACTAATACCCTGTGTAGCCCACTAGTACTATCCTAATACCTGTGTAGCCCATAGTCTATCCTAATACTCTGTGTAGCCCACTAGTCTATCCTAATACTCTGTGTAGCCCCTAAGGTCATCCTATACCTGTGTAGCCCACAAGTCTTCTAAGTACCCTGTGTAGCCCACTAGTCTATCCTAATACCCTGTGTAGCCACTAGTCTATCCTAATACTCGGTGTGTAGCCACTAGTCATATCCATAATACTCGTATAGCACCAATAGTCACCTAATACCCCGCTGTACCCACTAGTCTATCCTAATACCCTGTGTTAGCCCAACTGTCTATCCTATACTTGTGTAGCCCACTAGTCTATTCCTATACCCTGGTGTAGAGCCACTAGTCTATCCTAATACCGGTGTGAGCCCTAGCCTACCACGTGTGCCTATCTCATAATACCCGTGTGTAGCCCATAGGTCTGATCCTAATACCCTGTGTAGCCCAAAAACTAGTCATTATACAGACCCTGGTAGCCCACTAGCTTATTGCTAATACCCTGTGTAGCCCCACTAGTCTATCCTAATACCCTGTGTAAGCCCACAGCTATCTAATACCTTGTGCCTAGCTACCATACTGTAGCCCATAGTCTATCTAATACCCTGTGTGCCCACTAGTCATCCTAATACCCTGTGATCCCCACGTGCTATCCTAATACCCGGTGTAGCCCACTATAGGCTTATCCTACTAATCTGTGTAGCCACATATCTTATCTCCTGAAACCGTTGTAGCCCATAGTCTACTAATAACCCGGTTTGTAGCCACTAGTCTATCCTAATACCTGTGTAGCCCACTAGTATACTAATACCTGTGTAGCCCACAGGTTACCTTAATACCCATGTAGTACATAGTCGCATCGCATATAGTGTATTAAAATTTACACCTTATCGTCCAACATCAGGTCAATCTGCACAACACTTTGTGGTAAAGCATAAGGTGGTACTTCCAGGCTCTTGGATAGGACTGGAGATGTTCGGACCACCATTGTCCACTGTCTCTCAAATTCAGGTGTCTGTGTCATACAAACAACCTGGAAACGTCCAATAATGGTTCAAAAAGTGAATATCGATGTATTCCTTCCACCAATCTATAACAACCAGTCCATAGTCTAAAATTATTATTCCACCTGCAGCAGACAAGTAATATTTCATTACTGATTGGTTATTCCAGTAACCCAGCAAGGGCAACATCCTATCCTCTGTACGTAGGTATAGTTATTCCCCAGCACCCCATGGGAACAGGCAGCACTTACTGTTTGTTGTTTAAGTGATGGTATCAAGGAGAATAAAGGTCACTTTTATGTTGTTGTAATTTGTGCTTATTTGTAAATGTTCCACATCCTTCCTCTTTTTTTACTTCTTCAACATGACAGATTCTTTTATTTCTCTTGCACGAACAAAGTCTGTAATTGGTGGGCTAATGGACTCTAGGGGAAGAAGAGATTACATTTGCCCAGGGCTGCCATCAAACGTTTCCCCCATAATACCCACAACTCAGACCCGATATCTGCCAATATTTAAAATGCAATGGACAATTTTAGCCACGCCTACTTTGTTTAGGAGGGCGGACAACCACTGTCTAATCAACTGGAGGGCTAAAAACACTGACTAATATACTGGAGGGTCTGACTACTTGGCTAATAACAGAGGGCGGCTTATAACTGGCTAATGAAATAAAAGGGCGATCACTGGCTAATGACTGGAGGGACTGACTAACAATGGAAAATGAAACTGGAGGGGACGACACATGGCTATGAAATGAAACTGGAGGGCCTGAACTACCACTGGCTAATGAACGGAGGGCGATACACGGCTAATGACTGGAGGGCCTTCCTCTACTTATATCCCTACCATGGCTAATGAACTGGAGGTGACCGGATACTGCTGAGGCTATCACTGGCTAAGAAGGGAGGGCGGACTACCACTGGCTAATGAACTGGAGGCTCGACTACCATGGCTAATGAATGAGCTTGTCACTGCGCGACTGGAGCTGACTACTGGCTAATGAATGGAGGGCTGACTACCCACTGGCTAATGAAACTGGAGGGCTGGACTCCAACTGGGCTAAATGAACTGGAGGGCGACTACCACTGTGCTAATGAAACTGGAGCTGACTATAATGGTTAATGTAATGTAGGCTCAATAACACTAAATAATGAACTGGAAGGCTGACTACCCTGACAAATTAACTGGTGGACTGGATGACTATTACTGGCTAATGAACTGGAGGATAAACATTCTCTGGGGGGTCTGTTGGGGCGAAACCTTAAAACTGCAAGCATGCCTTGGTAGCAGAATGCAACCAAGGCATGCTGGGAATGGTAGTTTTTAACATCTTGAAGTTACAAGGTTGCCATCATGCTATATAGGTACTGGCACCAGAGACCCTCAAGAAGAAGGTTAGTAGTCACTGTCAGTACCAGCTGTACACAGCAGTGAGACAGGCTGGCAAGTCCAGGACCCAATGGAGTACGCCCCCCCCAAATGTGGCGCTTTATTTGCCTGTTTTTAAGAACTCTTGACCAGGATTATGATTATAATGATTTTACCTACCTGGACATAAACGCCAGGTCTGTGCCTAGTCAACCAGAGTAGTCAAAGGCCATTCTCTTGGCCAGTGCAAGAACCTTAAAATTAAAACACAAGTCACAAAATGTGGAAACTGTGACCCCCCCATCAATTCCTTTCTATGGTGAGGGACATGTTATTGTTTAGTTAGGACCTAAGGAATTAAATAACCAATTCACCACACACCTTGAGCCAACCATTTGCAAGATGCACGATCAACCCACAGGCTTATTTCCCAGCAAGCATGAGCCTTAATGGGGATTATATTAAACTAGAGATGGCTGAACCACTGACATCCGTTCTGCTTGCAGATTCGCGGATTTTCGAAAAATCTGAAAATTCTTAAATCTGCCAGCGGACCAATTGAAGTCAATGGAAGTTTTTTTAAAAAAAAGCCTCTAAAATGAAGGTAAAAATGTCTCAGGGACCTGGGAAATGGTCTGGGGAAGTAATGTATCAATGGCAAAATATCTTTCAGAACAACACTGTCAACTACCGGAAAACCTGTTCTGGCATTTGCATGTATTTTCGACTATAGTGTGCACCAGCTTATACAGCAGTACTCAGATATATTATTACTTATAGGTGCACCAGCTTATACAGCAGTACTCAGATATATTATTACTTATTGTGTGCGCCAGCCTAACCATTATACAGCAGTACTCAGATATTATTACTTATAGTGTGCACACCAGCTTATACAGCAGTTACCAGATTATATTATACTTATAGTGTGCGCCAGCATAACCATTATACAGCAGTACTCCGATATATTATTACTTATAGTGTCCACCAGCTTATACAGCAGTACTCAGATATATTATTACTATAGTTGTGCCACCAGCTTATACAGCAGTACTCAGAATATTATTACTTATAGTGTCACCAGCTTATACAGCAGTACTCAGATATTATATTACTTATAGTGTTCACCAGCTTATACAGCAGTACTCAGATATATTATTACTTTATTGTGCGCCAGCCTAACCATTATACAGCAGTACTCAGATATATTATTATTATAGTGTCACCAGCTTATACAGCAGTATTCAGATATATTTATTACTTAAGTGTGCGCAACCTAACCATTATACAGCAGTACTCAGATATATTATTTACTATAGGGTCCACCAGACTCTATGCACAAGTACTACAGCGTATCAGATATATTATACTTATAGTGTGCACCAGCTTATACAAAGCAGATCTCAGATATATTACTTATAGTGTGCGCACACCTACCCTTATACAGCAGTATTAGATATATTATTACTTATAGTGTCCACCAGCTTATACAGCAGTACTCAGATATATTATTACTTATAGTGTGCACCAGCTTATACAGCAGAGTACTCAGATATATTATTACTTATAGTGTGCACCAGACTTATACAGCCGTACTCAAGATATTATTACTTATAGTGTGCGCCGCTAACCATTATACAGCAGTACTCAGATATATATTATACTTATGTGTGCACCAGCTTATACAGCAGTACTCAGATATATTATTACTTAGTGTGAGCCAGCCTAACCATTATACAGCAGTACTCAGAATATTATTTACTTATAGTGTCCACCCAGCTTATACAGCAGTACTCAGATATATATACTTATAGTGTGCACCAGCTTATACAGAGACTCAGAGATATTATTACTTATAGGTTCACAAGCTTATACAGCAGTACTCAGATATATTATTACTTATAGTGTGCGCCAGCCTAACCATTATACAGCAGTACTCAGATATATATTACTTAAGGTTCCACCAGCTTATACAGCAGTACTCAGATATATTATTACTTATAGTGTGCACCAGGTTATACAGCAGTTACTCAGATATATATTACTTAGTGTTCACCAGCTTATACAGCAGTACTCAGATATATATTACTTATAGTGTGCGCAGCCTAACCATTATACAGCAGTACTCAGATATATATTACTTATAGTGTCCACCAGCGTATACAGCAGTACTCAGATATAATATACTTATAGTGTGCACCAGTTATACAGCCGTACTCAGATATATTATTATTATAGTGTGCACCAGCTTAACCATTATACAGCAGGACTCAGTATATTATTACTTATAGTCTGCACCAGCTTAACCATATAACAGCAGTACTCAGATATATATTACTTATAGTGTGCACCAGGCTTAACCATTATACAGCAGTACTCAGATATTATTACTTATAGTGTGCGCCAGCTTAACATTATACAGCAGTACTCAGATATATTATTACTTATAGTGTGCGCCAGCGCTTAACCATTATAACAGAGGACTCAGATAATTACTTATAGTGTGCACCAGCTTAACATTATACAGCAGTACTCAGATATATTATTACTTAAGTGTGCACCAGCTTAACGCAGTAATCAGCATATATTTATTATAGTGGTGCACCAGCTTATACAGCAGTACTCAGATATATTATTATTAGTGTGCATCAGCTTATTACAGCAGTACTCAGATATATTATACTTATAGTGTGCATCAGCTATACAGCAGTACTCAGATATATATTACTTATAGTGTGCGCCAGCTTAACCATTATACAGCAGTACTCAGATATATTATTACTTATAGTGTGCACCAGTTATACAGCAGTACTCACGATATATTATTACTTATAGTGTGCACCAGCTTATACAGCAGACTCAGATATATTATTACTTATAGTGTGCGCCAGCTTAACCATATACAGCAGGACTAAGATGTATTATTACTTATAGTGTGCGCCAGCTTAACCATTATTACAGCAGTACTCAAGGATATATTTACTTATAGTGTGCACCAGCTTAACCAGTTATACCGCATACTCAGATATATTATTATTATATGTGTGCGCCAGCTTAACCATTTAAGCAGTACGCAGTTATATTATACTATAGTGTGCGCCAGCCTGAACCATTATACAGCAGTACTCAGATAATATTATTACTATAGTGTGCACAGCTTAATCATTATACAGCAGGACTCAGATGTATTATTACTATAAGTGTGCACAGCTTATAAAGCAGTACTCAGATATATTATTACTTATAGTGTGCCCAGCTTATACAGCAGTAATCAGATAATATTATAGTGTGCGCCAGCGTACATTATACAGCAGTATATTTAGTATCATTATTACTTATAGTGTGCGCCAGTATAACCATTATACAGCACGTATTAGATAATTATTTACTTATAGTGTGCGCCAGCTTAACCATTATAAGCAGTATTTAGATATATTATTATTATAGTGTGCGCCAGCTTAACCATTATACAGCAGTATCAATATATTTATTACTATAGTGTGGCCAGCTTAACATTATACAGCAGTACTCAGGATTATATTATTACTATAGTTGTGCACCAGCTTAACCATTATACAGGCAGTACTCAGATATATTATTACTTATTGTGCGCCAGCTTAACCATTATTAACGCAGGACTCAGATGTACTATTACTTTATAGTGTGCGCCAGCTCACCATTATACAGCAGTACTCAGATATATATTACTTATAGTGGTGCGCCAGCTTAACCATTATACAGTAGTACTCAGATATATTATACTTAAGTAGGTGCGCCAGCTTCACCATTAGAACAGCACTACTCAGATATATTACTATAGTGTGCACAGCTTAATCATTATACAGCAGTACTCAGATATATTATTAATTATAGTGTGCACCAGCTTAATCATTACAGCAGTACTCAGATATAGTATTACTTATTGAGTGTGCGCCAGCTTAACCATATACAGCAGTACTCAGATATATTATTACTTATAGTGTGCACCGCTTAAAATTATACAGCAGTATTTAGATATATATTACTTATAGTGTGCGTCAGCTAAACCATTTACAGCAGTACTCAGATATATTATTACTATAGTGTGCGCCCGATGAACCATTATACAGCAGTATTTCGATATATTATTACTTTATAGTGGGCGCCAGCTTAACCTTATCAGCAGTACTCAGATATATTATATAGCTATGATTATGTTGTGCGCCAGCTTAACATTATACAGCAGTACTCAGATATGATTATTACTTATAGTGTGCCGCCAGCTTAACCATTATACAGCAGGATCATAGGTATTATACTTATAGTGTGCCACAGCTTAACCATTATACAGCAGTACTAGATATATATTACTTATAGTGTGCACCAGCTTATTACAGCAGGACTCAGATATATTATTACTTATAGTGTGCGCCAGCTTAACCATTATACAGCAGGGACTCAGATATATTATTACTTATAGGTGCACCAGATTAAACAATTATATACAGCAGTACTCAGTATATTATTATTACTATAGTGTGCACCAGCTTATACAGCAGTAATCAGATATATATTATTACTTATAGTGTGCCCAGCTTATACAGTTAGTACTCAGATATATTATTACTTATAGTGTGCATCAGCTTATACAGCAGTACTCAGATATATTATTCGTATGGTGCACCAGCTGAACCATATACAGCAGTACTCAGATATATTATACTATAGTGTGCACCAGTTTAAAGCAGTACTCGGATAATACTTTAGTGTGCACAGCTTAAACATATACAGCAGTATACTAGATATATATTACTTATAGTGTGCACCAGCTTAACCATTATACAGCGAGTACTCAGATATATATTACTTATAGTGTGCGCCAGCTAACCATTATACAGCAGGGACTCGATATATTATACTTATAGTGTGCACCAGACTTAAACAACTTATGACAAGCAGTACTCAGATATATTCTTACTTATAGTGTGCGCCAGCTTAACCATTATACAGCAGTACTCAGATGATATTATTCCTGATAGTGTGCACCAGCTTAACCATTATACAGCATTACTCGATATATATACTATAGTGTGCACAGCTTAACAATTATACGCAGTACTCAGATTTATTACTATAGTGCGCAGTAACATTAAACAGCATACTCAGATATATTATTACTATAGTGTGCACAGCTTAACAGCAGATACTCAAATATTTACTTATAGTGGACCAGCTACAGCAGTACTCAGATATATTATTACTTTAGTGTGCGCCAGCTACATTACAGGCAGGACTCAGATGTATTATTACTTATAGTGGCGCCAGCTTAACCATTATACAGCAGTACTTCAGATATATTATTCTTATAGTGTGCACAGCTTAACCATTATACAGGCAATACTCAGATATATTATTACTTATAGTGTGCGCCAGCTTAACCATTATACAGCAGACTCAGATATTATTTTACTATAGTGTGCGCCAGCTTTAACATTATACAGCAGTACTCAGATATATTATTACTTATAGTGTGACCAGCTTAATAATTAACAGCAGGACTCAGATTGTATATTTATTATAGTGTGCACCAGGCATTATACAGCAGTACTCAGATATATTATACTTATAGTGTGCACCAGCTTATACAGCAGGAATCAGTATATTATTACTTATAGTGTGCGCAGCTTACCATGATACAGCAGTATTCTAGATATATTATTATTATAGTGTGCGACAGCTTAACCGATATACAGCAGTACTATATATTACTTATAGTGTGCGCCAGCTTAACCATTATACAGCAGGACTCAGGTTATATGATTACTTATAGTGTGCCACAGCTTAACCATTACAGCAGGACTCAGATGTATTATTATTATAGTGTGCGCCAGCTTAACCATTATACGCAGGACTCAGATGTATTATACTTATTAGTGTGCACCAGCTTAACCATTATACAGCAGTACTCCGATATATATACTTTAGTGTGCGCCAGCTAACCATATATACAGCAGTACTCAGATGATTATTACTTATAGTGTGCGCCAGCTTAACCATTATACAGCAGTACTCAGATTATATTACTTATAGTGTGCGCCAGCTTAACCATTATACAGCAGGACTCAGATGTATTATTACTTATAGTGTGCGCCAGCTTAACCATATACAGCAGGACTCAGATGTATATTACTTATAGTGTGCACCAGGCTTAACCATTATCAGCAGTACTCGATTATATTATATTATAGGTGTGCGCCAGCTTAACCAATCAGCAGTACGCAGATATATTATGACTTATAGTGTGCGCCCAGCTTAACCATTATACAGCAGTACTCCGATATATTATTACTTATAGTGTGCGCCAGTGAACCATTATACAGCATACTCAGATATATTATTACGTATAGTGTGCGCCAGCTTCCACCATCTCTTAACAGCCGTACTCAGATATATTAATTACCATTTATAGTGTGCACCAGCTTAATCATTATACAGCAGTACTCAGATATATTATTACTATAGTGTGCACCAGCTTAATCATTATACAGCAGTACTCAGATATATTATTACTTATAGTGTGCGCCAGCTTAACCATTATACAGCAGTACTCAGATATATTATTACTTATAGTGTGCGCCAGCTTAACCATTATACAGCAGTATTTAGATATATTATTACTTATAGTGTGCGTCAGCTTAACCATTATACAGCAGTACTCAGATATATTATTACTTATAGTGTGCGCCAGCTGAACCATTATACAGCAGTATTCGATATATTATTACTTATAGTGTGCGCCAGCTTAACCATTATACAGCAGTACTCAGATATATTATTACTTATAGTGTGCGCCAGCTTAACCATTATACAGCAGTACTCAGATATATTATTACTTATAGTGTGCGCCAGCTTAACCATTATACAGCAGGACTCAGATGTATTATTACTTATAGTGTGCACCAGCTTAACCATTATACAGCAGTACTCAGATATATTATTACTTATAGTGTGCACCAGCTTATACAGCAGGACTCAGATATATTATTACTTATAGTGTGCGCCAGCTTAACCATTATACAGCAGACAGATGTATTACTTATAGTGTGCGCCACAGCTTAACCATTATACAGCAGTACTCAGATATATTTACTATAGTGTGCGCCAGATTAACAATTAACGCAGTACTCAGATATATTATTACTTATAGTGTCGACGCCTTCTTAACCATTATACAGCAGTACTCAGATATATTATTACATAGTGTGCGCCAGCTTAACCATTATAGCAGAAGTATCAGATATATTATTACTTATAGGGCGCCAGCTTAATCATTAGACAGCGTACTCAGATATATTATTACTTATAGTGTGCGCCAGCTTAACCATTATACAGCAGTACCAGATATATTATTATTATAGTGTGCGCCAGCTCTAAACCATTATACAGCAGTACTCAGATATATTTTTACTTATAGTGTGCACCAGCTTAACCATTATACAGCAGTACTCAGAGATATATTATATAGTGTGCACCAGTTTTACAGCAGTACTCGGATAGATATTACTTATAGTGTGCACCAGCTTAACCATTATACAGCAGTACTTCAGATATATTATTTATTATAGTGTGGCGCCAGCTGAACCATTATAACAGCAGTACTCAGATATATTATTACTTATAGGTGCGCCAGCTTAACCATATACGGCAGTACTCAGATATATTATTACTTTAGTGTGAGCCCAGGCTTAACCATTATACAGCAGGACTCAGATGTATTATTACTTATAGTGTGCACCAGCTTAACCATTATTACAGCAGGACTCAGATGTATTTTACGTACTATAGTGTGCTGCGGGCCTTAACCATTATACAGCAGACTCAGATGTATTATTACTTATAGTGTGCGCCAGCTTAACCATTATACAGCAGTACTCAGATATATTATTACTTATAGTGTGCGCCAGCACTACATTATACAGCAGGACTAGATATATTATTACTTATAGTGTGCGCCAGCTTAACCATTATACGCAGAAAATACTCAGATATTTATTACTTATAGTGTGCGCCAGCTTAACCATTTTACAGCGGACTCAGATGTATTATTACTTATAGTGTGCACCAGCTTATACAGGCAGTACTCAGATATATTATTACTTATAGTGTGCGCCAGCTTAAACCATTATCACAGCAGTTAGACTCAGATAATGTAGAATGGTACAATCTCATTGTTCAAATGGGAAAGCTGTAATGGTGGGAAAACAAATCATTGGGGGGGGTGGGAATGATTTATGTTTTCTGCCATGTGACAAAATTGTGGTAGTGACTTACCGAAACTATAGGGCCCGCAATGATGGGGGGCCCAGGAGGTAAGGGAGCTCTGGGGTGGGCCAGGGGCCCGGCCTCCAATCTTGCAGTTACCACCTGAATGGTGGCCTTTTGACACTAGGGGTCCTTGTTTTGATAAGGAGTATTTGTTTATATTGAGTATTCAATTAGATCACTGGACTTGAAGTTTAGTCTTGAAGAACGTTCTCTTAGTCATCCGACTGGATCTCTCAATTCGAATGACTTGTACAAGAATCTGTGGCAATTATGTACCCTGGAAATCCGAATATGACAGCCAGGTGTTAGGGACCTTCTGAATGCACAAGACCTGATTGCATTGTGGCTAAGAGGTGTTCTAGGAACACCAGGTAGAGAAGTTGGTGTTGAACTCCCCCACCTCTATTTAGGCTTGGTTTTTCTTCTTTTCACATAAATGGCCTCTAACACCTCTCTTGAACCAGTCTGTTCTTTGCCAATATGTTAACATTACAATTTTCAAAAAAGGTATGTCCTTATCCTTAAGATGCAGGTACACGGCTGATTTCGGCACCGAGGAATTTTCGAAAAACACCAGATCCCAGTTTGCTTTAAACCACACAACACACTGTAATAAATAAATTTGGAAATAAAGCCAAATATTCTCTCCATGTGTTGTGAATATAGTAAAAAAATATATTATTCAGAGGTAAAGTCCCATCATAGCCCCACCGTAGTTTTGCTGGGGGGCCCCCAGTGATTCCAAAGTTATTTGAATTGTATTTATTAACCTTTAGACACCCGTAATGTTTTTCAAATGGGTCCACTTGGGTTGTAATACGTCATATGACTAAATGACCATATGCGAATACTAGAATTCTAATATGCCAGAGGAGTTTGTAACCTTCTCTCCTTTGTAGCAATGTGCACACAAGGAAGCGATCTGTAATTGGTCTGGAATGTTGCCAACCGAACACGACCCAAAGTTTGACATGACTGGAAACTTGTGTAATGTCATGGTGGTTCTACTGTGACCTTTCCCAGCTGGATCAGTATGGGGCCGGGCAATTTCTGACCACCACAGTAGTAAGTTGAAAGGTTAATAACAATATGTGTATGGCTTGCTTCAGTCTGGTTAGTACTGGCTAGCAATTCATTTAAAGTCTAGTTAGTTGGAACCATGGGCAAGCACTAGCAGCCAGGTCACACTCATGCTTCACCGCTGTTGGCTCAATGCCGGGTAATTCGTAGGTGCAGCCCCCCTGCCCCTCCACTCCTAGGGCCAGGACACTTCTTTAGCACAAAAAAATATAGCACACTACAAATGGTGAATCCAAAATGTAATTGTGAAAAACAAAGACAACAGTTCAGGACGCCTTGTCCTTCCTCAGGCCCCCTGGGCCTAGCACTGTAACACAAGCCTACTGGAGGACATCAATCAGCAGGCCGGTCTTTATTGGTATCTTCTGCCACTCACATTGTATAATGCCCAGCTGCACAACATTTGGGTTGGGCGTCATTGCTGATGCGCTGGGTCCGATCGCCAACGTGCCCAACCAAAACTCATTAACCACTTCCGTCCAAACGCCCACTCTTGTAGTCAGGTGTCACATGCGTGAAGCTCGTCTGTCACTAGCTTAAGACCTAAGAAAAGCAAACGCTCTAGGGGACCGTATGCCAGTAACAGCGATAATAGGCAATAGGAACCGGAACTGATTACAAAATCTGGATAATCCCCATAATGCCTTTACAGAACTGAATAAAAGTCCCCTCGTCCCTTCCCCTTATTAATTTGTCATAGGTATACAATACCTTCATTAATTTATGGAAATTTCCTTGTTTTGGTTTATAACATCCACAGCCCCTGATGAAGTAGGAGGACATGTGGGATGTGGTGTAGATTGTAATAATATATATCCGTGGCATGGTCTGATATCTCAGAGCTGTGGTTGACCAAATGAAAACCTAAATGATTGGTGGGAGACAGAGTGTGTATGGACAAAGAAGTGATGAGATCGATTAGGAAATTGATTGTACAACAGAAATGCCGGCGGGTATAAGACAATGTTTAATTGGTGGAGAATGCAGTTCAATGATGATTTGCAGAACCTTATGTTTAGGCCCATGGTGGAATCTGCACATCATATGGGACCCGCGATTGCATGTGTGTACGAACCTTATGTTTAGGCCCATGGTGAGAATCTGCACACACATCATGGGGACCCCGCGATACACCGTGTGTTAGTATAGAAAATTTCCAGCACCCACATCATAGACCATGGTGCTTCTCGTGTTGTTCAAGTCTTTTGTTGCCCTCATGGTCCCAGATCTCCTACTGGCTGGTGGAACCTGTTTAAAAGTAACTAGAAAGGGGAAAGTTTACGTATCGGATTTAAATTTGGGTTGAAAGGAAATGAGTGTCTGTGCTGCAGGTTTTAAAACTCACTAAGCTTGCTATGGCAAGGAAAGAGGGCGTTAACATTTCATATTCATTGAGGCACGGCCACACTAGCGCGATTTCGGTGTGTTTGCGCGTGCAATTAATTTCTAGCATTGCAGCGCACCAAATCGCATGACTTCGGGTGCGATGTGATTTCGTATCTCAAAAGGAGAAATCGCATGCGCTAACGCACAGGAATCGCGATCCCGTGTGCGGCGCAGTGTGCCCGTGCCCTAATTCTGATTAAATGCAGATTTGGTATTTATTGTTTGTATGGCTGCCATGAAAACAGATGGGTGGTGTGCATTGATAGATGCGTGCTCACAGTGGCATAACTATAGGCCGGGGGGGGGGTTGGAGAGTAAAAGGGCCCGCAATCCCCTCCCACCATAGTAGAACACAAAAACTTAGCGCCAACCCCACACCAACACAGCTACACACAGATGCGGAACTGCGGGCCCGGGCCCCTGACACCCACCCTAATCTCCCCAGAGGAACCCCGTTGCTTTAAACCGAGCAACACACTGAGGCAGCAATTGGTACATCCGAAAGACCCAATACCGAAACACAAGAAAAGCGACATCATATACGCAGTGCAGTGCAGTGAAGAATGCTCTGATTTGTATGTGGGGGAGACCAAACAGCAACTGCATCAACGTATGGCCCAGCACAGAAGAGCCAATTCCTCGGGTCAGGACTCAGCCGTGTACCTGCATCTTAAGGATAAAGGACATACCTTTGAAGATTGTAATGTTAACATATTGGCAAAGGAACGTGACTGGTTCAAGAGAGGTGTTAAGGAGGCCATTTATGTGAAAATAAAGAAACCAAGCCTAAATAGAGGTGGGGGGTTCGACACCAACTGTCTGCCATGTACAATGCTGTTTTAAACACTTACTCGGGCGTCCTATAACACTCTTAGCCACTATCCATCACGCCCTTAACACCTGGCTGTGATATGCTAATTGGGATTTTCCAGGGTACATAATTGTCACAGATTCTTGTACAAGTCATTCTGAATTGAGAAAGCCAGTCGGTGACTAGCGAAACGTCTTCAAGAAATAAACTTCAAGTCCGGTTGATCTAATTGAATACAACAGATACATTACCGGTTTGATTTTTAATGTAGATTAGATGGTAAATATCTATAACTGCACTAGCAATACTACCAACAATCCATTTATAATATTATTTCTACCAATGCAAATTGATCTATTTACCAGTTTAAACGTGTGGATTTATTACTTTTCTGTATTAATGTTCATTACTGATCAATTATCCCAACATTTCTAACAATAGAAATGATATTGTTACAATGCAAGGGTAACTAGAACTAAAACAGTGTCCCCTGCATATCCGTATTGTGTAATGGGAAAGGGATAAGTGGTGTCAGTTGGATATGTGACCGTGTGTTTTATCTTTAGGAGGTTAACGATGGGGAATAAAAACAACTCCAACTTGCGCTGCACTAAGGAAAGACGGGGAAACATGTTCTAAGTCAATATGGGGAAGGTGATAATGTTGTGTTGGTGACAATTGCTGCATTGAAAATCCCATATCTAACGTTCCATAAAAACGGATTTTACTCTGACATTTTATTTGGGGAAATAAAAGGGATTATTAATAATTAGTGTTGGGGAATGTTTTCTAACTGTAGTAGGCCAGTGAAAAGAGAACATCTGATTGGTTACTGTTCATCAGAACGGAAATGAATATCATCCCTTTAATTGTATCTTTCTGTAGAATTATAATTCAGATATAATAAAGAAATAAGTGGTGTCCACCCAATGAAAAACGGGCTGAACGATAGACTATCTAGTGACTGTTCGTGAATATCTAATAGCCAAGATCAACGAAGAGGAAATGACTGAACAAAGCCATCCTAAATAGATGGAAAGCAATACGGATATGCAAGGATATGAAGGTGATAAGGGCAAGGAAGCACAAAAAGGTTTGCAAGCAACTATCAGAGGAGATGAAATCCTCCACAAAAAGGATGAGGGCACTGGTTGAGATGCTAATGATACAGCCCTGATGTTGGACAGTGTCAGGAATAAACCAGGTATAGTACAGTGTTATACTACACACAACAAGAAAATTTGTCTACATTTATTAGTTACAAAACATTATTTTGTTTCATTTCCATTTTAATTCCCAAATTAACAATAATTTTCTCTCTTTCTTCTTTCAATCCTTATTGTCTCCAAGCATTATCCAAGCGCGAGTCTAGTAGACCGAGAGGTAAGGTTTAAATATCTTTATAAAGACAATGATCTAAAGTGCCTTGCTAACAATCCCCTTTAATAAGGATATAACATGCATACAGTGAATATCTCACATACTACACATAACCAAAATAAATATCTCTATATTATTATTATAATTATATACATCATCAATAATAATAATATTATAACCCACCCCTTCCATGGTTCCCTATGGAGATAAACTGTAAATAATGTCCCTATAATCGGCGCGCTGCTATGCAGTAGCGCGCCCGATAATAAACGGAAGTACCTCAAAGCGCGTTACCCTTTCATTCTTCAGCCGGTGTGTGTGTGAGGGAATCCAGGAGGAAGCAGGAGAGGTGCGGTCTAAGCTGTCCGGAGCACTGAAAGAAGCAGGTGGGTGGTCTATAATCAGGACCCGTGACGCCAGGAGGAGAGGGGTTAGCTGACCCTCTAATGCCTGTGCCAGAAACAAACACATGACACCGAGGCAGGAGTGGAAAGAAGGAAGGGGGGGGGGTGTGTGGGGGGGTTTTTTTTTGTTTTTTTTTGCCTGTGAACTTATACGCAGCCTGTGGACTGTACAATAACCATGGGGTGTTTATAAATGAGGGAGGGGGGGTTATAATGGATAATGGATCCCCATTGTAAATATCATATGGATATTAGAAGGCACCTCGGAGTTCCGTGTCCTGTATAAAAGACACTCGGCCTCCGGCCTCGTGCTTTTATATGGTCACAGAACTCCTCGGTGAATTCTAATATCCTTATAATTTACAGTAGGGGGTACATTATCCACTATATTATCTGTCCACCATATAATATAGAACTATTAAATATTAATAGACAGATACAGCTATCCTTAAAAGGAGAATGTGAAAAGTATCTAAAGATACTGATCCTTAGTCTCACCATAAACACAATATATAAAAATCATTTATAGAAATGACAATACTTTTACTTGAAACTTGAACTTTAAATAAGTGATTATATTTTATTATTATGGTGTGACTAAGGATGATTATATTTAGATAATAGATTCATGGAACCAGGGGGATATACTTTATCACATTTTAAATATCTTTACTTTCTACCAAACCCCCCACACCACCCTGATTATATTGGTACAATCCCATGGTCTCCCAGTGCTGTCTGAATTCTATGATTGATTTAATGGACCATAGAGCCCCCAATCCCATAATCCCACTGATCAACTCCCCTCACCAATGTAACAAGCCCCATTCTCATTACCGGTTCTTTTTATTATAGATTTCCTTGATGAAGTGAGACGTCTATTACGCAGCCTCCCTTGTTCGGTAAATGAAAGGAATGTCCCGAGATGGATTCAGTAAGTAGCTTTATCGGGTGACTGGTAGAGATGAACTGTGGGTTCTAATAGAACCCAGTTTTGAATCGAATCTGAGTGTTTCGAAGTCCTGACAAAGCTTTCAGAACTCTCGGAATTACGAAACCCGAATTTTCCGAGTTTTGGTTTTTTATCGAAAATTCGATAATTATCGAAATTAGATAATTATCGAAATCGAAGTAGATAAGTATAGAAAATTCAAAGTAGCGATTTTCGAAAATTGAAAATCAACTTTGAACCAAAATTTTTTTTTCGATTTTCGAAAATTAAAAAAATCGAATTTTCAAAATTTCCTTTCGGAAATTCGAAAACGAAAAGAAAACTCAACAGTGTCGAACATCTCTAGTGACGGATCTCCAAAAGGTGTGAGGAAGCAAAATACATATCTTGTTTCACTTTTGGACTTATTGATTATTGTAAAAGCAGTATGGCAGCTCCCATTCTTTGTGTTATTATGGTGTGACTAAGGATGATTATATTTAGATAATAGATTCATGAACCAGCGGGGAATTACTTTATCACATTTTAAATATCTTTATCTCTACCAAACACCCCACACCACCTGATTATATGGTACAATCCATTGGTTTCCAGTGCTGTCTAAATTTATGATTGATTCTAATGAACATAGAGCCCCAATCCCATAATCCCACTGATCAACTCCCCTCACCAATGTAACAGCCCCATTCTCATTACCAGTTCTTTTTATTGTAGATTTCCTTAATGAATGAGTGAGAGTCATTACACAGCCTCCCTTGTTCCTGGTAAAGGAAAGTAATGTCCCCGGAGATGGATTAGGTAAGTAGTTTTATCAGGTGGCTGGATCTCCACAAGGTGTGAGGGAGCAAAATACATATCTTTTCTCTTTTGAACTTCTCGATTTATGTGAAAGCAGTATGGCAGCTCCCCTTCATGCTAATGAACCCAAATAGATAAGTTGGGCTGTTTGTCATACTGAATACAAGTCCCCCAGTCTGTTCTATTACACCCCATATTAACTACCATCTCCCTGCTCTCTCTCTCTGCTCCCCCTTACTAACACACACACACAGTTATTACCAATATTCCTCCTAATTCTCCTTATTGCCTTTCCCCTTGCTATAAGACTGGGACTAAAAGGAAAACCCAGGTAAGTAGAACTGGGGTTTTAGGGTTGGGAGTCTTTATTAAACCTTGACAGCCAATAACCTGGTCCGATTTACTGTTTACATCTAAAGGTCCGTACACACGTACGATTGCGGGGTGCCAGCGAGTAACGCATGATGTGTACGAATGGCGGTTTTCAATAATCCTGCCGTGTATGGGAATCTTTATCGCCTCGAAACGGTTGTTCGGTCCGTTGATCGTTGCCCAACGGCCGGGTGGATGTCCAAACGAGCGGCCGTTTCGCCGATAAAGTGTCTTACAGGACGATTATCGTACACATGATGCACCGTGGGTCGCACCCGCCATCGCACATGTGTACAACAAACCTCTAGTTCCAATATGATCCAGAGATTAGTCTGATTGCAACATTGGCTGTGCCATCAGACTGGGTCATTTCCCTCCCTTGGACCAACTCTGGGATAGGAGGAAATCAGAGATGGATGTAAAAGGATGGAACATATTGGACCGGTACTAGCAGTCAAGGTTTAATGGAGACTTGTTATATGTCCCAAGTTGGTCCAGGATTAGTCCGACTGCTACTTGGAGTCAGGAAGGATTTTTTCCCCTTTGGAGCCAATTGATTGCTTCATATGGGCTTTATTCCTTCCTCTGGACCATCTCTGGGATAGGGTAGAATTTGGGTTTGGGTTGTTAGGATTTGGGAGTTTTAAAGGGGAACAAAAGCCTAAAAATAACCTTGTCCCTTTTGTTGTACCCACTAGATTCTCACCCCGGGAGTATAACAGTAGTTAGATCCTTACCTCCTAGCTGCAGGTGCAGCTCTGTATGGGATCCATTTTTCCTGCCCTTTACTAGGCAGACAGGCCAACCAATGGGAGGATACGATCTGCAAGCGCATCCTCCCATAGGCAGCGCATCCCCTGAATTTCCAGTTATAGGGAGAGGGCAGGACCAGACAGAAGCAGCAGCAGCCAGGAGGAGTAGTATCCAAGCTACCTACTGTACCAGGTGCAAGGACCCAGTGGTTTTGGGTACAGCCAACGGCAGGCTTGTGTTCCCTTAAATATAATTAATAATGGCCCAAGTTGATCCAGGGATTTTTCCAATTGCCAAAGGGAGTCAGGAAGGAATTTTTCCCCCTTTTGGGGTTTTCGCTTCCTCTGGATCAGAATTTGGGAGGTAGGGGGTGTTAGGTTAATAAAAACAACAAATAAAAACATTATAAATTTCAAACATTGGTGTCTGGACTTTCCTTTCCCTAATAGTTATAGGATTCATAGTATCAGGATCTTGCTTGTAAAGAGAAATATCTAAACCAACCGATTTCACATAATTGTGTCCACAGAATACATTATAATGCTATAAGCTATAAACCTAAGCCAAATAAAAAAAGAAATTGGCTAAAATATATTCCAGTTTAAACACAACCAAATAGCCCCCCTCCCCATAGTATCGAGGGTAAGGGATTTATTGCCCCATGGGTTTTTCTAAGATGACTTAGACTTAAGGGGAACTTGTGGTCTCCAACAAGTTAAGTTTAAATTACAGGCCAGTTTCCACCTTTAAAACGAGCCATCACACCTCTCTACGTGCTCCACAGCCCAAGATATAAAAGAAATGACTGACCAGAAAGTTATGGGTGGGAGGCTGACATGGAACCTACAAAGATATCCGAAGTGCACAGTGCTTGTTAATGGTTGTGCGTCACCCATAGAAGGTGGTGCTCCTAGTGTAAATACTCAATCAGAATTACTCTAAACGGACATTACTGTCCTCAAAGTACATACGCAGGGCACAGCACAATACACCGTACAAATATGCAGTATAAAATACTAAAATGTCCAAACACAAAAAGTACAGATACAAACCAAGGGGCGTCCCCGTACACTGAAATCTAAAATACAGTGACCCGGAAACCCCCTCCCAACACTACCCTTTCTATGCCGACTTGGGCCTTGTCCTTTAGCCCGCACAGTAATGCTGAAGATTCAAACAACAAAAGTTCAAGAACCCTATTTGAGCTTGAATAGAAATTTGGCTACTCACATCCCCCGGGTTTACGTGCTGATTGGGACTTCCTCACTACCGGGCGTTTCGGTCCGCTCTCACTTCACCTCCTCTATCGCATTCCGTCTCCACCCACTAGATTCTTCCAGGTTGTCTTCACCGGTCCGCACTGCCTGTCCCGCACAGGGGTTCTAATCAGTTCTGATTCAGTCTCTCCAACTCAACTGGATTTCTCCTCCGTACGGACATACAGTAGCGTTCCAAAGGATCCCTCTACAATACGCACGTTTCTCCCTCATGGTTTCCCTACCGGGCTTCCTCAGGGTGAACACATCTTTCCCATCCTATTAATATTTCCAGGGCTTGTCTAATGGGAGTAAGCGCTCCAAGGAGCATGTTTTCCCATTATACGGGCTATATATATAATATCTGGAAAGAATTGAACTACAACAAAGTCTAGAAAGTTGAATTCGACAGACACAGTTTGCAGGGTAATTTAATATGAGATGCAAACATTAACCTGAGCAAATACTTAGCAGCTACTAGATGTTAACTTTTTACTGGTCTACTACAGTACATTTGACAACATCCGATTGGTTGCTGCAGATTCAGGACACAGGCAAAGTTTTACACCTCTTATTAAATAAGCCCCATTGTGAGTTAAAACAAGAACTGATTAGGTCTGTAACACAGCTCAACACAATAAAGAGACAGGAAATCAGAGTTAATTAGGACGTGACATAGCTGAACGCAATAAAGAGACAGGTAATCAGAGCTGATTAAGACTGACACAGCTGAATGTAATAGAGACAGGTAATCAGTGCTGATTAGGTCTGTGAACAAGCTGAATGTATAGGCAGGTAATCAGAGCTAATAGGACTGTGACACAGCTGAACGTACTAAAGAGTCAGGTAATCAGAGTTGATTAGGACTGTGACACAGCTGAATTTAATAGAGAACAGGTAATCAGAGCTGATTAGGACTGTGACACAGCTGAATGTAATGGACAGGTAATCAGAGCTGATTAGGTCTGACACAGCTGAATGTAATAAAGAGACAGGTAATCAGAGCTGATTAGGTCTGTGACAGCTGAATGTAATAGAGACAGGTAATCAGCACTGATTAGGTCTGTGACACAGCTGAATGTAATAGAGACAGGTAATCAGCTGATTAGGTCTGTGATACAGCTGAATGTAATAGAGACAGGTAATCAGAGCTGATTAGGTCTGTGACAAAGCTGAATGTAATAGAGACAGGTAATCAGCTCTAATTAGGTCTGTGACACAGCTGAATGTAATAGAGACAGGTAATCAGCGCTGATTAGGTCTGTGACACAGCTGAATGTAATAAAGAGACAGGTAATCAGTGCTGATTAGGTCTGTGACACAGCTGAATGTAATAGGTAATCAGCGCTGATCAGGTCTGTGACACAGTTGAATGTAATAAAGAGAAAGGTAATCAGAGCTGATTAGGTCTGTGACACAGCTGAATGTAATAAATAGACAGGTAATCAGCACTGATTAGGACCGTGACACAGCTGAATGTAATAAAGAGACAGGTAATCAGAGCTGATTAGGTCTGTGATACAGCTGAATGTAATAAAGGGACAGGAAATCAGAGCTGATTAGGACTGTGACACAGCTGAATGTAATAAAGAAACAGGTAATCAGAGCTGATTAGGACTGTGACACAGCTGAATGTAATAAAGAGACAGGTAATCAGAGCTGATTAGGTCTGGGACACAGCTGAATGTAATAAAGAGACAGGTAATCAGAGCTGATTAGGTCTGTGACACAGCTGAACGTAATAAAGAGACAGGCAATCAGAGCTGATTAGGACTGTGACACAGCTGAATGTAATAAAGAAACAGGTAATCAGAGCTGATTAGGTCTGTGACACAGCTGAACGTAATAAAGAGACAGGCAATCAGAGCTAATTAGGACTGTGACACAGCTGAACGCAACAAACAGGGGAGGACTGGGACCTTTTGGCCTGGGGGGCATATACAACCAAAAGGCCCTTTCATGGTAGATCACAATATTCTTACCACACCCACTTTACTATGGCCATGCCCACTTAAGTTACACCCATTTTTAAGGCCACTATTCCCATTTTACATTGTTGCTGGCAAATATTTTTTGATGTGGTTATGGTTACAGTAACATACTAATAAACAAGATGTTTGACTTAACAGTGACTAATGAACTGAAGAGCTGATTAACAATAGCTATTGAACTAGAGGGCTGAAAAAAAGGCTAATAAACTGGAGGGCTGACAACACTGGCTAAGTTCAAAAGCAACAGAGGTTCGAAGAGAAGCAAGTGTGTACGAGCCTTGACACTTGCTAGTGAACTGGAAAGCTGACTTAAAGGTGGCCATACAAATGTTCAATATTACGTTCGTGCGGTCCTGCCAGAAGCGTCTCTCCCGATCTTATATGTGTTGCATATAAGATTGGGAAAGACGGTTCCAGCAGGATCGCACAAACGTCGCGTGAGCGCTCGGTCCGGTAAGTAATATCGAACATATGTATGGTCACCTTATCAGTATTTGATGAACTGGAGGATTCAGCAGCCGATGTTAAACCAGCTCTCCAGTTCACCAGCCAGTATCAAGTTCACAGTTAGTGTTAGCCCACCACACCAACTTCCACAAACCACGCCCACCTCCATAACCCATACCCACTATAAGACGTAGAAGCGTGGCTTTGAATAGTTCGGCTCAGGTGCCAAAAGGTCCATAAGTGGCCCTGAAAATCTTTCTGCCTTTTAATAGGTACAGTATTGAGAAAAGCATTGTACAGAGCAGATAGGTTCACTTCATCCCCCCCCCTCTTGGTACAGTTTTGTCCTATGTTGTTTCTATACGTGTACCTATTAAAGGGGGAATGTTGGAGGGCATGCAAAAAAACGGTATTACCTCTCTGGCCACTAGAGGTTCCCCAAGGGCTATTTTCCTTGTGGAACTGCTCTGATTTAGCCTTAGGGACATTGTTGTCAGGGGAGTATGTCCACCCCCAAAACTATAATCCCCCCAACTACTGGTGTAGTTTAATCCTTACCTCACATCCCAGCTCCATATGGTTTTCCTGTAGTCCCCCCCCAAAGTCCCAAAAACTGCCCACCAGGAGGATAGCAGAGTCCATATAGGACTCTGCCTCCTGTCTCTCCTCCGGGAGAAGTTTGGCATGCGCAGTGCAGCTCTTCTCCCCCTCCGTCTCGATTAGGATTCCCTCCCCCTAGCATTCAACCCTTTACATATAACATTCCCCCTGTCCCCCCAGCCCCAACTGCTATATTTTTATTATTAGAAAGTGCCCCAAACATTACTTACCTTCCCTCTTTCCTCCGCTGCACTGAATGACCGGCAGCTGCGTCCGTGATTGGCTGCCGCTCAGCCAATCACAGACGCGACTGCCGGTCCCACCCCTCTGCTTGCATTTTCTCGCAAGCAGTGGGCCTGGCAGTGCAGCGGAGGAAAGAGGGGAGGTAAGTAAAAGTTTGGGGCACTTTCTAAAAATAAAAACATAGCGGTTGTGGCTGGGGGGACAGGGGGAATACTATTTTTTAATATAGTTTTAAGGGTGGACATACCCTTTAAGAGACCCCTATAATCAGCATTAAATTATAGAGCAACCAGCCTGTCTGATGCTCCCGTCTAGAACTGTCCCAAGATATGTTATCCTGTTGTCGTCTTCATTTACATAGAGTACATAATATTGTATCTTATATAAAACGTAACTCCCGTTTATTTTCATTTGCACATTGAATATAAGTATTGAATACTCTGTCATCAGATGCAATCAAATAATTCAGAGAAGGAAAAGCTTGGAGAGCTTATTTTGCAAAACGAATAACGTAAAACAATGAATTGAAAAGCGGGGAACATTATCGTGATATTGAATTCGTTACAATTGTCAATATCACAGACAAAATGTTCACAATGACTATGGAGCTACAAACCATTGGTTCTTGTCTATATTTCACATGTTCGCATGTTTTCTCTAATGCTTTGTCGCATCAAATTGAGATAAATGTGTTTCAATTACAAATTTGGGATCAGGTCTTTCCATAGCTGCTATGTTTGCAGGATGGTGTAATGCAAGTGATGACCAGTTTGATGTAATTTGTTCTTTTTATTGTAAGGTACTTTCCATTATGTCTTTTACATGGTCATCCCGAAATCCATTAAAAATTGGAACCCAATCCTTCTGCTTTGGGTAAGCAATTTTGAATCACATTTGTTTTATTGGTCATTAAATTCATCAAACTGTAGGTGCAAAATTTGATTGAGGTAGAATAAAGACATACGTCCATCCAGTCCAACCTACTCAGCAATACCCATGTTTCCTGCCTAACTATTGATCCAGAGGAAGGCAAAAAAAAAACCAACACATTTTGAAGGGGGGAGGGGTTTCCTGACTCAATTTAGAGACTTTAATCCTATTAATCTGCAAGACAATGATAGTCACATCATTACAAAAGGATATTATTCCTGTTGGCTCTAAATTCATTCAATTAGGTAAAGGAGATGCTGGAAAGTCCCAATGTGCAACCTGTGTAGTCTCCAAGGTGTATGAGATCTCAGTACTCCAGTGGGACAGGTGATCCATTAAAGGATAAGGATGCTGTAAATAAAGATGTGTCACCTGTATCCTCCTCCAGGGAGCTTCTACCTGTATTCAGTATTGTGGTTAAAGGATAAGGATGCTGTAAATAAAGATGTGTCACCTGTATCCTCCTCCAGGGAGCTTCTACCTGTATTCAGTATTGTGGTTAAAGGATAAGGATGCTGTAAAACAAAGTAAAGTTTAGTTGGAAGCTGCAGCTTTAAAAAAAAAAATTTTCCTATACCCCTCCAGACCCTTTCCTGCTTCAAAGTTGCTGACATCTTAAATCTGTATAGTTGTATGTGTAGCTCTGCCCCTTCTAAGATTTGCTGGTTCCTCCAGCTTCATTATTCTCAAAAGGTAATGTTGGTTGGTTCTGAGCCCGCGCCGCATGCAGGTGCATGATGTCACTGCATGTGTGATGTCATCTCGCGGTGGTTTGAAGCAGGAAAGATAGGCTCTGGAGGGGCATAGGAAAAAAAAATGGCAAAAGTTTTTTTTAAAGCTGCAGCTTCCAAATAAACTTAACTTCGTTTTACAGCATCCTTATCCTTTAACCACCATACTGAATACAGGTAGACGCTCCCTGGAGGAGGATACAGGTGACACATCTTTATTCCAATCACCTGTTGGGCTGTGCTGGGGGTTCCAGTATAATATTTCATCCAATCCCCCCCATTCTTTGTTTGCCTCCACCAATCTATACATACACTATTCCCTAAACCTTGTATGGGACATTGTTTATAGACTCCTTGACATTCTAGGGTCGCCCTGTTTGTTGGAGTTCTTTGTAACTATCTGTGACATGAGGTCCACTTAGTTTGTTCTGCCTATAACATTACAAACTCGGGCCCTGCCACAAACCCTTCCTTATAATTACCAACACAATCTCCAAACTATCCACAGTACAGTCCATTGTTAGATGACCTTCTAGACACAATCGTAGGCTTTGGAATGTTGAAGAGAGAAACAATGTATAACTGACAGTAAATGTGGCCCTGAGGTGTGAGGAACGGGTGGGCGCTTCCTTTAGGGTTCTTCTTAGTAGAGTTGGACAGCTGCATGGAGAGAGAACATAACTGGGGAGAGATGTTGGAACAGGATTCAGATGGCGATATGTACGCAAACCTGAAATTCCACACATGGGGTAGACAGAGTACTGAAACCCAAAGGAATGATGGGAGAAGGTCTTGGAGTCAGAAATGGAAAATCCCACAGGAGAACATGTGAGTAAACCTAATGATACTGATCCAAACCTACAGCTTAATCTCAGTGCCAACTCCTCTCGGTAGAAGCAAAGCCTTCAGCTGAAATCTGATTGGTGCAAATAAGTTTTCTTACTGTCTAATTCTTTCCCCCTAATCCCTACTGACGCCACTGGCATTACTGGTGCCCATAAGATCATATCAAGCTTTATGCACTATCAGGGAGAATCAATACAACTTCTAATTGTTACAAATGGTGCTAATTTTGTCCTAACCAATCAGATCATATTTAACATTTGAAAGCTAACATCTGATTGCTTGGGGCAAAATTAACACCATTTTTAAAGACAATAATTTGTTTTGAATCTCCCTGATAATGTCTTCGTAGGATATCACCAACCGCCATTTTGAAAAAAATCTTAAATTGGGGAAGAGATGTTTTAATTCCATTAAAATGCAAAATCAATGGTGCAATCTTTACATCAACCTTAAAGGAGACTGTCCAATAATAAATAATGTTTAGATGATTTCCTGGGTAATTAGGACCTGATCCAATATATAAAGTATTTTCATGTTTGCATTACAACAAATTGATTAAAACCATTCAAATTTTCTTCTCTTCCTGTTTCCCATGGTCCTTTGGTAGTGACATAAGCTCCTTTCAAGTCTATGGAGATTGTGCCAAAAAAAGAATTGTCTCATAGGGAGGTAAAACCAGAAGCAGAGGAGCTTGGGAAGAAGAGGAGGAGCATCTACGATAACACCAACTTTTAGGCAACTAATATTTTGAAGGCTGAAAGTCGAATAGTTAAAATCAAAATCACATGGACAATAACATGAATATATTTTATTAGACTTTAACTCTCCTTAAGGGTGATGTTAAAATCTATTATTTTTCACTTTTTTTAATTTTCTGAATTGCTGCCTTATCGGACCCTAAATGTTATAGTGACGTTTCTATTGCTATACGTGCCACAGTTCAATTAAAGATGAGAACCAATGATCCAGTTTATAGTAAAAATTACTACGTGGAGTGGCTATAAAGAGGACTAGCATGGCGGCAGCACCAGTATGCTAGAATGTAAATGTGACTTGTCTATTATGTGCAATGAATTATGGGCCTTGTCTTTCAGATTCTTCTCTGTGTACTAATTTCTTGATATGGATTAAAACAGATCTCTGGTTATAGGACAACTGTAGTGTTGCTGCTACACCTCCTTTTAGCCCAGGGTCTACCCAATAGGAGGACAAGCTCTGCAAGATACACTTCTTCCAATTGGATGACAGTTGTCCTTTAATGTGACATTATCTACTCTCCTTAGAGTCCATGGGAGGCCAGAGAACAGATCTGGATTCTCGTACTGGCACTGGGCAATGAAGGGATTCGTGTTCCTGATATTCCTGATGCTGGGAATTACGGTCTTTCTACTGGTAACCTGTGAGTCCATCCTCCTCTCTCTGTTCATTTACTCTGGTTCCATTCACCACCTCTCCTCTAATAAAGCTGATCTGTAGCACACATTGTAGGTGCCACTGAATTAGTCACTTGCAGGGAGATTCAATAAAAGTTCTTATCGTTAAAAATGGTGCTAATTTTGCCCCAACCAATCAGATCTTATTTAACATTTGAAAGCTAACATCTGATTGGTTGGGGCAAAATTAGCACCATTTTAAACAATAAGAAATTTTATTGAATCTCCCTGTTGGTGTTTTACTGAATTTACCAAGGAGAATCACGAAATTTCCACTTAATCTTGGTAAAAACACCTGTGAGATAGAGCGTCCATATGTCTATTGCCCATAATGTAATATTGCCATCTAGTGGTAACACAGCTGACAGATTCCTATATCTGCTAGTTTAATATTGTTATCTAGTGGTACAAATAGAGCAACATGGCATAGGGCAGGTAACCAATACTTGTGTGTAACAGGTCGTGTGGCAGCAGGATAGATCCCCAACCATGCTGACGGGGACCCCACACACATACGTACACAGTATGGGGATAAAACTGCCACACTGCCATATTTATAAAGGCGCGGTATCGCTTTTTAAAGGTCTGGTTAGTAATGCAGGTAATAAAGTACAAAATATATCAGTTGGGCTGGGGGCAAGTGACTGACAATTGACCATTTTTTTTTGTTTGAAGATTGGACTTGCCCTTTAATTAGGCTTTAAAAGAACAATTAACTAATATAAGTGTTTCAAATTTTAAATTTTTTTTAAAAAATTTAAAGAAAATTTAAAAAAAAAAGGGTTACAAAATACACCCCAAAAAATGTATATAAGTCTGAGGCCACACTGCAACGCACAAGAAACGCGCACAAAATCGCGAGCATTATCTCGATTCACGTGCGTTTTTGCAAGTGCGTTTTTGCCATTTTCTGTTTTGGAAACGCATGCGTTAAGGCACCAAAAAAAAACGCTAGTGTGGCCTACACCTTAAAATAAATAAAAATTCACATGCACAGCCGCTTGACCACATTGTGAAATCACAATATTTTTTTATATGCGACTGCGCTCTCGACTGTTAACGTAAAGATTTGTTATAATTATTACACGTAGAAAAACATGTGTTGGTGCGTGAGGCCCATCTAGTGGTAACAACAGGAAATAGCCTAAGGAAACATTATAAGGATAGTGACTGTCCATATGACATCACTGCATAGCTGGCACAAGAGTGGAAAGAGTGGATACGTATATGAACCCTCTAGTGTCAGGTGCTACTTCTAGATGTTCCTGGCTTTATCTTGGGAAATATATTCCTCCAAACTCCTATTCCTACCACAAATTATAGAATGGCAGGTAGGAGCACGGACTCCTACTTCCCAGAGCGTTATACAGTTTAATACTTTATTATTACGTGGACTGTTCTTTTTAATATCAATAAACCGATACTTACTGTCAATGTTTTCTCAGATTTGCATGTTCGTTTCCTGGTCCAAGGAAGCCTGAAGGAAAGAGATGAGCTGCTTATGAACCAAAGTCTCTTGCTGGAGAAGTTGGAGAAGAAAAAGGAGTTTGTTATCTCGCTGAGAGAAAAGCAGGCGTCTTTACAGCGAGAGTTCAGCTTCCTGCAGGATCATCTCGTTCCCCTTCTACAGCGAAACCAAACCGACCTCCTGCTGGGGATTGACCAGATCAAGGGGAAGATCCAAGAAGTTCAAAAAAAAACACAGACCTTGCGAGAAAAGTTCGAAAACCTGAGATTGAGATACATCCGGATCCCAAAGGACAGTCCCATGGTGACGAACTGTCAGCAAGTCAACCCAGAGACAGAACGTGAGTCACAAAATACCCACCGGGTATATTCCAGCTACACACACACACGTCCAGTATCATATCTTGCAGTCGGCCTTATGTAATAAGAATTGTATGTTTCCTGTCGATCAGTAAAAGGCTAACATCTGATTGGTTTCTGCATATTAAAGGAGAACTATATTCACCTCCCCCTTGCTCCATACATGCATATTACCCAATATCAGGGATTCTCAAACGATGTTTGAAAACGACATTTCCTAGAATTCCTTAACTACAGTGGGAAGTAAGGGGAATGCTGGGAGTTGTAGTTTTCAGACATCTGGAGGCGCACTGTTTGAGAAACCCTGCACTAGGTCCTCATCCCTGGGTACATCTTAGATAAGCAGTGATACTTTGCTGCTCAGGTCTTCTCCGTCACTCGATGTTGAGGCCAATGAAAAAATGCGCTCTGCAGGGAGCTTGTCTTCCTATTGGCCCCTATCGGGATAACTGGTAAGAAGACAGGGATGAATAACTAGTGGTTAAGGTCCTCATCGTGGGTACCATGCAGGGAATGAAGAGTAGCAGGGAGTGGGTAAATAATTGTAATATAATAGTACACCACCTGTACCTCCTATTACTATTATATTGTGATTCAGTCTTAAACTCTTTAAACTGCATGCTGGAATTAAAAAGTCATTCCAATGTGTGGCAATTGCAGATTCCATGTCACGCTAACCCTCGGTACCTGTCCGTGTGTCACATTAAGACAGGAATTTGTTACCAACAGCCATAGGGAACTTTCCCTGGTATAGAGAAGGAATATCATCGTCTGGCTGCCATCACTCCTTTAGATTACAGTTTGGTACGCCGGAGTTGGCATTGGGATCAGTCTGTGTGTACCAGGCCTTAGAAAACCTATTATTATTTCATTGTATTTTATTTATATTGTTGCAGGTTCCGTTTGCCATTTTTGCCCCACGGGATGGACGCTATTTAGCCAGTCGTGTTATTTAATAAATCCAGATGCCCTGAGCTGGGATGGCAGCGTGAGGTGGTGCCAGACACAAAGAGGGTTTCTTGCTGTGATCACCAGTCTAGAGGAACAGGTATGAGGAAAACATGGTGGACCAGGTCTGAATTCTACTGACTAAACCAACTTTATATTCAGATCAGGTGCCCTGAGATGCCAATAATCTCCTCCTGGTCTCTGATACCCGCCCAGTCACCGCTAGTTGGGTCCTTTACTGGAGAAATCTTGTGACCGGTCTCCTTCTGTCCTCTCGTTTCCCATATGTCCTCCAAGAAAATGTTTATCTTAATGGTTAATGACAGATGAGAGTTAAAATGAAGAATTTACTAGAGAAGGTCCCAATGTGTTGGCTGATGTTTATGTCATCATTTTTTCAGGTGGAAATCTAATGCCCACCATACATTGGTAGAAGTATTTCCCGATGTTCCTTCTCCTTAAGCGATGGTCTTTAGATTCCAATAAACATTCTCCAATCAGTACTTATCTCCTATCCTTGCCATATTTTGTCAATTTATAGACCATCTTGCCTAGATATTCACACTATTGTCTTTCTGTCAAAACCATTTAACCTCCATCATCCCTATAATCATGAAAATGTTATGAGGCAAAAGGGAAATGCCCATGTGTTGCCTCCAGGATCTATATAAGCCCCATTCGTTCCTGGACATGGCCTACAGAACTGGGATGGTGGCACATATCCCAATAAAAAGAAACAATTAAGAAATATGGTGCTTTTCATCTCAATGCTCCATTGCTTGATGTACAGCTTGTTACCTACTTTTACCTCCTTTACCCCCCTCATATTCTCATGTTTACTTTACCTTACCCTAAATAAACTATCAGGGTTATTCAATAAAACTTCTTATAGTTTAAAATGGTGCTAATTTTGCCCCAACCAATCAGATGTTAGCTTTCAAATGTTAAATAAGATCTGATTGGTTGGGGCAAAATTAGCACCATTTTAAACGCGAGTTCCGGTCGTGGCCTGCGTGTGACGTCATCACGTCACTACGCGAGGCCGGATTGGCCGCGGCCGGTCTAGCGAGGGGGCGGGATGATGACGTTCACGCGGACGTCAGCGCTGATGTCATCAAAGGCATATAAGGGGCGGGCCACGAGGCCCGGGCACCCTTTTGTTGAAGTGCTAGCAGGGAGAAATCTTCCCACCCACAACCTTTAACGTATGCGTTATTACATACAATATACATGTGTTATTGTTACATACAACATTTTGTTTGCTGATGACACTAAACTATGCAGAGCTTTGGAATGTTCAAATGATGTGCAAGTGCTGCAAGCAGACCTAGATAGATTATCAAAATGGGCAGCAGAATGGCAGATGGGATTCAATATTGATAAATGTAAGGTGATGCATTTGGGATTTAATAATCCCTGTGCCACCTTCACCATAAATAACTCTGTGTTAAAGGGCATGTCCACCCCCCAAACAAAATTTTAATATGTGTCAGGAAAAGGCTGTAAACCTCGACCTTCCCAAAGATGCCCTCAAATGTACTTACCGGCCTTCGTTCCCCCGACGCCTTCTGCTTAACTCCGCTCCTGTGATTGGCTAAGGTATGTGTGACTTCTTCAGGTGATGTGAGCAACACAATGTGGGTTTAAATAGCCAAGTGTAAATGTAAAGACACACCCCCTTGGGGGTGTGTACAAGCACAAGTCCAAAAGTCATGTGATAATAAAAATACTTAAATATGAATAACAGTGTAAAAATTCAAATATTGCATGGGCTAATTAAAAGCCCTAATAACGTGTGAAGTGCATACTGTAATACATGACTAAAAGTGATAAAAATCATCTAGATGCCCCATAAAATACATAAGATGTATCAGAGATATAACAATGTGGAAAGTGCCGACATAGTGCATTAAGAATATATAGACATATAAAAATACAGATATAAAAATCAGGACATGAAGAAATTCTTATCTGATGTCATTGTTTCAACTACAGGAAAGTCCCAAAGGCGTAAGTGTCTGCTGGCAATGTTGCAAGTCCATATTCATATTAGAAACAATCCACTAGATGGCGTAGAAAGGCAGACAGAGAAATGAAACAATGAGCATAACTGTGTTGCAAGACCACAAGTTAATGTAACAATAATGAATGAAACGATGTCCAGAAAACAAAGCATGTATCAAAATCATAATTACAGAAAAGCAGACCAATTTATTTCCTCATTTAGCCCATGGGGAGACAATGTTTGAAGCTTATGGGTCCAGAAACATTCCCTTTGTAGGAGTTTTAAGTTCTGGTCTCCACCCCTTGGTTCTTTATTAACTACTTCTAATACAAGCCATCTCAGTTGCGAGGCTCTATGTCTGTTGGTATGAAAGTGCTTACTCACTGATGTTTCATATCTTTTCGTTCCCTCTGTGCCATCATAATTAGTGATGTCACGTTTGTGTTCCCCAATCCTGAGCCGTGCCTCTCTTTTAGTTTTACCTACATATGCCTTGCCGCATGGGCATTTCAAGAGGTAAATAACATTATTAGTTCTGCAGGTAGCATAATCCCTAAGTTTAATTTCATTCCCTTTCAGGGGATGTGAGATGTTTTTGCCTGCTATAATGGCATTGCAGGCCTGACAGTTACGGCAGGGATATGTTCCTATTTGAGGACTCCCTATAAATGATTGGGTACTGGTTTTGGATAACATTAAGTCAGTGTGTGTCAATTCATTACCAATGGTTTTACTTCTCTTGTATGAGAATAGAGGGGGATTTTTAAATAGGATTCCATGTTCCGGATCAGATTGCAAGATCCGCCAGTTATTTCTAACAATTTTCTGGATACTTTTAGACAGGGTGTGGTAAGTGGATACAAATGGAATCCTATCTGTGTCAGAGCAGTTTTTTTCTTTTCTTAGCAGGGAATCTCTATCGGACGATAAAGCCCTAGCCATATCTCTGGATAGTTGTAGTTCGTCATAGCCTCGTGCTAGGAATTTCTTTTTCATCTCTTCCATTCTAAGCTCACATCGGCTATCCTCCTGTACAATTCTACGAACTCTCAAAAACTGACTTAGTGGTAATCCCTTCTTTACACTCTCGGCATGATGGCTTGTAGCTAGTAGCATGTTATTCCTATCTGTGTCCTTGATATACAGGTCTGTGACTATGCTGTTACCTTTTTTAGAAACTGATACATCCAGGTAATTAACACAGTGAAAATCATACTGTATAGTGAATTTCAGAGTAGGGTGCACATTATTAATGTACTGGACAAAGTCAAAGAGTAATGCAGGTTCACCATCCCATATGAAAAACACATCATCAATATATCTTACGTAGTGCTGTATATGGTTTTTAAACAAGTCATTAGTAAACATAAATTGAGTTTCAAAGTAGGTGACAAACAAGTTAGCATAAGCTGGCGCAAAATTTGCGCCCATACTGGTTCCCTGAGCCTGTAGGTACCACAGATCGTTGAATCTGAAGAAATTGTTTTTGAGACAAATGGTAAGCAGGTCCAGAATAAAGTACACTTTCTTATGGTCATACCCAAAATCAAGAAGTGCATGTTCCATGGCTTGTAGTCCTTCATCATGCGGAATAGAGGTATATAATGCCTCTATGTCCATAGTACATAATAATTTGCTTTCTGTAAAATCCGTGATGTTATTCAAATGATTAAGGAACGCTGTAGTGTCCTTCAGGCATTTTTTATCAATGCGTACTATGGGCTGAAGGAATGAATCCACATATATACCCAGCGGCTGTAACAGGGAATCAACACCTGATACAATTGGACGGCCTGGGGGGGAGGTAGTACTCTTATGGATTTTCGGTAGGAGGTAAAGCACGGGGGCCCGTGGATTATCACATATAAGAAAATCCTTCACATGTTTGTCAATAATCCCCATGTTAAATGCTTCCAAAATGATAGTATCTATCTCCTTTTTAATTTTAAGTGTGGGATCCCCCTGTAGTGGAGTGTAATGTTCTTGCTTATTAAGTTGTTTTTCCGCTTCCAATAGATAGTCTTTGTAATCCATGATAACCGTGGCCCCTCCCTTATCAGCCTTTTTAATAATAATCCCTTTAGTTTTTTTTAATTTTTGTAAAGTCCCAAACTCTTTCTTAGTTAAATTAAAGTGGCGTGGTTTGGAGTGCCATGGGAGATTTTTGACTTTCTGTTGGACAATGTTATTAAATGTATCCAATGTGGAATTGATAATATTAGGTAAAAAGGTAGATTTCTTCCTAAATTGGCGTGGGGGAGCTGTATTTTTATTGAAGCACATTTTAAGTTTAAGGTTTCTCATAAATTTAAACCATTCCTTTTGAAAATCAAATAAGCTCCCTATATGAGTGGGGACAAATCCCAGACCTTTATTAATAAGTGACTCTTCTTCTTTGGAGAAAGTATGTTTGGAGATATTAACCAGCAGTGAATTTTTATCATAAGGTATACAGGAAGAAACAGATTGTACAGTACCTGGGGTTATTTCTTGGATCGAGTCCTGCCAGCTGGACCTTGCCTTCCTCTGTCTCTTTGCTCGCTGGCTTCTCCGGATCTTCTTCTGTTTCCTTTGTGCCTTGCTGGTGTGTGCTGACGGGCTGTAGGTAAAAAATCACTCCGTGTGCTGTCCGTGGAGCAGGAGCTGTCTCTTTCTTCAGATGAGGAGTTTCGGCGGCGTCTTTGATCCCCGGCACTGCTGTAAGGTCCCGTTTCCTTGGTAACGCGATCACGCTTTCCGCTGCCACGAGGGTTCCGGCGTTCGCGTCTCTCCTTTGCCCAGCTGTAAACTCTCTTTAACCTGTAGTCCTTCGTGTCCCGACGGAATTTATCAAGTTTCCTTTGAATCAGGTCGGCTTTAATGTCGGCAATGAGGTTGGTCAATTGTTGTTGTATTTCAGAGAGTTGTTCCACAGATACCAGGGTTTGGAGTTCTTGTTCAGTACTATGGATATCTTGTCTCACTTTTTGTATAGCTCGCTGAAGGTGTTCTATTGTAAGATAAATCAGGTCTATACTACATTTATTTAGTATTAAGTACCACTTATCTTTGTAATCTGGATCATCTTGACATAAAATGGGATGAAGATTTACTCTGAGTCCTCTGGGGATGCGCTCTGCAATGGCGTATTCTCGTAGAGCCGTGATGTGCAAATGGAGGTTAATTTCCCTTCTCCTTAAGGCTTCCAATCTATTCTTGCAGTCCCTTTCTGAGGTACTCAGGGGAATGGCTTCCACATCAGTAAGTAATCCCAGTATTCTTTTTTTCTCCGCTTCGGAGTATGCCAAAGTTTTGGCTTTTTCAGTGGTCGTTTTGGCAATATCTGTGAATGACATCACTAGACGATGGGGTAGGTGCAACACGGATGAAGTAAATAGAATCCAAGTATATATGAGTGTCCCATATGCACACTAATCCCCAGGTGGGTGCAAAGATGTCCAAATTCCCTTACTCCACAGGGAAATAAATCAGTAATATAAATGCAAGGTGGACTGCACTCCAAAAAAGAACGTGTTTATTCAAAGCCAAACATCAAAACAACAAAAATGCGACGTTTCGAGGGATACACCCCCTTCATCAGGTGATGTGAGCAACACAATGTGGGTTTAAATAGCCAAGTGTAAGTTAAATAAGATCTGATTGGTTGGGGCAAAATTAGCACCATTTTAAATGATAAGAACTTTTATTGAATCTCCCTGTAAGTTTTTCCCTCTTTTTTTTAGAACTTTCTCAAGGAGACTGTTAAAAACGTGTCCTGGATTGGTCTGTCCGACCGCGACAAGGAAGGGGACTGGCAGTGGGCAGATGGGACCCCTTATCATTCTACACCAAAGTAAGGATTTAGGGGAGGCAATGGCAGAGTAAGGGACATACAGGGAATTGTGTAGGGAGTAAGGGACATACAGGGAATTGTGTAGGGAGTAAGGGACATACAGGGAATTGTGTAGGGAGTAAGGTACATACAGGGAATTGTGTATGGAGTAAGGTACATACAGGGAATTGTGTATGGAGTAAGGTGTATACAGGGAATTGTGTAAAGAGTAAGGTGTATACA